>JAWNLJ010000037.1:0-265352 GCA_035042365.1 Drosophila dives | reverse complement strand
TGATCAGGAATATGCATATATATATGTACTTCAACACTCTAAAGAAACTCATTTAGTCATTAAAAAAAATCATTGTCTTGGTATTTATTTTAAATGCCTCTAACAGAATCGATCCAATCCCTGACGGCTGCCACTCTGGAATAGACACCCGGATATTGTGGCCTAGCACAGCCAAAGCCCCAGGAGACGACGCCCCACAGTTTGCCTTTGGCAACGAGCGGACCACCCGAATCGCCCTGGCATGCATCCTTGCCGCCCGCCCGCAGTCCGGCGCACATCATGCGATCCGTAATGCGGCCAAAACTATCGTAGTCCAGCTCGCATTGCGCCTGGTTTACCGTGGGCACGGTGACGGCACGCAGCACCTGCGACGATTCCTGCACATTTTGCGTGTTACCCCAACCGGTGATGGTGACGAGCGTGCCATCGGCAATAACCTCATTCAGCTTGGGCAGCTCAACATACGCTTGGGTCACATTTGTGGCATCGTATTCCGCCAGTTGCAGCACAGCGAAATCATAGTCAATAATTTGTGGATTGTACTTGGGATGCCGATGAATGCTTCGTATCTGCACCAGGACACCATCGATCTCTTTGCGCGTGGCACCGATGCGCACCTTCAACGTATCCACATGCGAGGTCTCCACACAGTGGGCAGCGGTGAGCACCCAACCCTTGGCTATCAAACTGCCGCCACACGAGTGATAATGGCGCTGCAGCGAGACCTGATAGGGATACTCCGCAATGGTCACCTCAATGCCGCCCACAATGCGTCCATCCAGCCGCAGGCAAGCGGAGCAGGCAATCCCGGCCAGCAGCAGAGTCAATAGCAGCGTCTTATTGTTATTTGCCATGTTTGGTGTCCAAGAACTAAGTGTTTCTAATTCCACCTGCTGCTCAGCTTATTTATATATACGATAGAACATTATTTATCAATATCAGTTAATACGTTTTCAGGGTCAATAATTGTCCACTTGGCCTAGTTATGCAGACGCCGATACTCGTTTAATTTATGGCCAGCAGACGGGGTCGCTCAAAGTATTTGCCAAGTGTTATCTAACGACAATTATTAAGCGAATCGATTTGTATACTTTGCTTTTATCAAAAATATATATATTATATATACATATTTATTTATGTATATGCATTCCTTGCTTTTGTCCACTCCATGTAGGATTGTAGTTATAATCCAACATTATTCGTCTTGGGGTAGGTTCTCGACGAGCTCACGCTAGAAATAACATGGAATACATTAATCGTCAGTTTGTACAAGTTATCTTTGGAATGTTAAAGATTACCTTAATACCCCTGCAGATAGACATGTGTGTAGTCAGTGTGCGATATGATTGAATCGAATAAGTCCAATTATAGATTATGATAAATTATAGTCCAATAACTTTTGGCAAATAACTGATTTTGAATTCATATAATTTATACAAAAAAAAATATTCCAATTCGGCTGTTCATGCATATAGAAAAGTTATTTAATCATTATGATTCATATTTTGACATACTCTTTTTGCTTACCTTTTAATTTGAGTTCTTGAGCCAAGTCAAGAACTTGTTGTTGGACGGCATATTGGTGATTAGCTCCAGTTGCAGACCGTTTTGTTGGGCCAACAATTTGAGATTGCTGATATCTCTGATGCCCCATTCGGGATTGCGCTGCCTGAGATTCGCATCGAAGTTCACATTGCTTTGGGGCGTCAGTTGGCCATCCTGGGCATAGGGTCCGTAGGTGAAGAGTTTGCCACCCGGCTTAAGTAGCTGGCCGGCAGCGCGGAATAGTCCCTCGGAGCAGGCCCAGGGGCTTATGTGCATCATGTTGCAGTTGAGCATGTAATCGTAGCTGCCAACCTTCACTTCCTCCAGAGTCTTCGCCTCCCACTGCTGCAGCTCCTTGGAAATATCTACAAAGAGCGGCGAGCGAATGTTGCCCGACGGACAATCGGCGACGTAGGCGGCAATTGAGTCAAAGTCCTGCACCGAGTACTCGGTAGGCTGATAAATCACATTTGGAATCAGTGGCGCCAAGAATCCTGCATGTTGTCCCGAACCGGATGCAATTTCCAGCAGGCGCCTTCCCGGCGTTTTTCTGTCAACCTGCAGCAGCAGAGCCTCAGAAATGGGCTGCGAATTGCGATCGGCCGACGGATGGGTTCCCTTTAATGCGCTGCCCCGCGATGTTGCAGATAGAAAACGTTTAAATTGTTGTAAGAATCTGTGTGCAGGGATTAATTTAAATAAAAACATAATGCAACTATTTGCTCACCTCATTTTTCTTTTATTTGTATTAGTGTTGGACGAGCACAGATTAAACGATAAGAGATATCGACGAATCGATATTCTTATCATTCTCTTTTAAAGTTCCTACGAATTGTTCCAGCTCAATTGATTTAATTTATCACACCAATTATCATTCGTTTTGTACGTTTGAAATATATGTATAAGCTTATAATAAAATAATAATATTGCCATTTACTTACATATGTATGTTTAAAACATATTAACTATAGCACTTGAGCTGAGCGGTAGGAGCGGATTTAAGGTCTTTCAGCGCCACCTTGTGGTGAACGTGGCAAACTCTACGTCAGAGCTGCCAACTTACAACTTCCATGACCAATTTCACGCAGTGTGGCGGTAGCCGATAATCTACAGCGCTGAGTACCATTGAGTAGTACCCACAGTAGACAACAAGCCGCGGTTACCGCAAGGTGGCGCAGCTTATCTTTAGATGAAGAAGATGAAGAATTAAAAGCCGTTCAACTTAAATCGTCATTTAAATTTAAATTTAAAAGTTGCCGCTTTAGCCCTAACTGCCGCCACCTACTAGCAACATTATTAAGTAAGTCTATCTAGATCCAAATAATTTCCGACATGTGGCTGCACTGTGCTCAGAGCTAAGAAAACACGCAGATTTTGGTCTTATATGTAATTTATACTTTTGTTTGACCCAAGGAGGAAATCTTATATTCCTTGTGAAAGGAATTAGCTCCTCACCCACTTAAAGCAAAAATGTTTAATAATTTTGACGTTTGTTTTAAAAACCGGTGCATTTTTTTCTTTTATTGTTGCTTTCAACTTCTTTTTGCATCTTAATATTTTTTATTAGGCTACTTAAAAACGAAGAAGCATTAGACAAACTAGTTAAAACTAACTAATAGCATTACTAAATGGATATTTGATGAGCGATTAAGTTAAACTAAATTTAAATGATGGCTTAAGTACATTCACTTTAGCTTCAACAACTAATTAACTAATTGCAAATACGACTAATGGCAGCTTATTGACGACATTTAGATGACGATTAAATTAAGTTCATGTAAATGCACTGAGAATGACATTAAATTAAATTAAATTGAAAACATCTATCGATATATATATATAAATAAATATATATATATTTATGTGCGCAGTTATGAAGTGTGCTAACGATTGTGAGCTATATCTAATTTGTCCGATATTTTTTTGAGGGGGTTTCTCGCTACTGTTAGAAACGTATATATATATATATAGTATTTATATATATATATATATTTGTGGAACTATCTGCAGCCGCAGGATTCGACGATCATGTTGGGCAACGTTTTGACTGACGCCGACTTGTTGGAGTCCAGCACGACCAACTGCAACGAGGAATACTGTTTGGCGGTACAGCAGGGCACCAGATCCACTGGCTTTCGTGTACCATTTGTGGAGAGGATTTTCTGTAATGCAAATTAAAAAAAAATAATGAGTAAATAAATCCCTTCAGAGTGGAATCTTGTTTGAAACTCACCAGCAAGGAGCTGTGATGTGATGCCGCCTGGGCAACGCTCGCCACGGAACTGCAGGAGCCGCGACAGAAATAGGCATCGTAGCCCTTAGGCTGCATGATCCAATCTTGCCAGCCGATGTCCTCGAATGAAATATATAGTTTCTCGCGGCAACATTCCGTCACACCGCTGGAACAGTTAATATTACGCTTTTGCCGTGACTTGCTGCGCCGATTCTGGGTGTCGATCATAATGAAGGGTCTGTAATTATTGTTTATGGATATGATCTCCTCCATGCTGGCAATGTCGCAAGATTCGCATGTTATCTGTATGAGATGACTGAGATCGTGATTCCCGTACCAGCTCTTGATCGGCCATTCAATGTTGATTTTCATCCACTCATCTGTTGGGAAAAAATAGAATAGAATCGAATATAAGTAATGGTTTTTGTGTATCTTAAGATTCTAAAGAATTCCTAGTTGAAAAAGCTAATCTAAATCGATAAAGAAATACTGCTTGACTCAGAATAAAATAATAATATATAACTAGATATTTTCTTTACTTAATTTATTTAATTTACTTTTCGAATTTTCACTATAACTAAGACCTAATATAAAAGTCAAGCTGACAAATTTTTAACTACTTTCTGAATTTTAAAAATGATTTTATAATAGTAGTTAAATATATATATATTTTTTATTTGTTTGAATATTTTTCTTCTATGCCAAGATATTTTCCTAAAACAAAAAAATACTTTCGCTTGTTTTTTATTATACTCTGTGCCTTTTTTCAAGAGTGTATTTAAGATTTGTACGTGCTTTTTTTTACCAGCGAGTTCAGTGAAATTTTGAGTATAATTTATTGTAATTTAATTAATTATGATTAGGCATTATTCGTTGGATTTGATTCGATGTCGAGCGGCGCTTATCTCCAGCTTATTCCCGTGCATAACTCGGCAATTTTGCGACTCAGCTTGCCAGCTGGGCTTGGGAACAAAGTTCAGTATTTTGAAAACACAAAAATATTTGACAAGAAGCAAATATTTATAAATATAAAAATTTTGATCTCAAAGCCAAGTTATTCACCCACAATTCAGGCTTGCCTATCAATAACCTTTCGACCAACAAATAAAGAAGAAAATTAAGAACAATAACAATCAACAATCAACAGTTGCCAATGGCTGTCCACTTATCGGTGTTCTATATTGTTATTAAAATACCTATATATAAATATATATGTATATATATATATATATATATGTATATATATATGTAGTGCATGAAGTGCTGCACAGTAAAAGGACGATGACTTTGTGTTTTTCCGCTGATTGATGGCTTTCACTTAAGCTCAAAAATAAAAATAAATATTTTAATAAATATTATTCTAATTAGATAGACTCTCAAAAATATGGTTTGTATTTTTCTATTTTATTTTTATAAATAATTTCAATTTTTCCGCTGTAAAGGTCCGCTGATTGGTGGCTTTTACTTACAATTAGAATTAAATTAACCAAAATTTAAGAAAATCTACTTTTAATAATTGTTAATAAATATTTTTCTAATTGGAAAGATTTTTTTGTAAATCTAGAATCCGCAAAAATATGATGTGTATTTTTTTAATTTGTTTCAATTATTATGAAATGCATTTCTAAAAGCAAAAAATGTATACTTTGATTCCTTAAAAAAACCCATGCCGAAATTCAGAAAATGGCAGTGAAATTTGCTCTGTACTCTTTACTATAATAGATATTACAAAAATTCGAATTTTATCCTTAAATAATTGTTTTAAAAATAATGGAAGTAAAAAATTAAATAATATAAGCAGTGTTTTGACCTATCTTTTAAGAAAATTCTAGGCATAAATTTGTTTTCTAAATAATATTCCTGCTTACCTTCCACATTCACCGACTGTATGGCTATCGTCTTGGTCAGCGGCAGATAACCGGAGTCCTGCTGCTGCTCCACCTCGGAGACAACAATCGTTTGATTCCGCTGCTCGGTGATTGGACTGGTCTCATTGCTGGTTCGGGTGTAGTTCTGTTTGTTCTTGTAGAGCCAGAGGACGGCGCTGCTCACATCATAGCCATCCGCATCTGCATCGCCTATCTTTAATCTGAAACACATCGCTGGATGTCCGCCCAGACGATTGCACTCTTTTAGTTCTACGGATGATAATAAAAAAACAATACAGAATTAGACGGGCTAAAAAAATTCGACATTTTACGAAACTGAGTTGGTTTTTTTTTTTAATTTTCAATATTTCTAGAGGGGAATAATATTTTTGGTGGATTATAAAACTCACCACGCTGGAGCAGAATAAATTTCTGATTGGTGCGGGCGTAGTAATCATCAAAGTCCTTATTCTTGCTGGACTCATCCGGTTGCTGCTGCAGCGTAATGCCATCAAAAATGGGACGTGGCAGATCCACGCCGGATACTTTGGGGATCTCCTGGAGGCGCAGTTTCTCGAGGATTTGCTGCTTGACAAACTCAATGCGCAGAGTACGCAATTCCTCCTCGCTGATGTGCTCCTCCTGGCGATGGCTCACGCATTTTGGGCAACCGCCTGACGACGCTGGCTTCGTTGTGGCATTTGTGCTCTGTGGCAGTTCGTTCCTGATATACTGCTCGGCCCCATCCTCTTGAATCTGTGAGTCATCCACCTGGTCATTGCCAGCCGGTGCATCCAGCCACTCATCGTTTCGATGGCCCTGGCTGAGCAGCTGCCACAGGTTGGGACTGGACTTCAGCTGCTCGGGTGTGACGCGATGATAACTGTGCTCCTGTTGCAACAGACGCGCTTGCTTGATACGCAGGTGGCGCCGCACGCGTTGATCATACAACTGCTGCTGCTGTAATTCCTCCTCCTCGTTGCTGCTCGGATCGGGTGCAATGTGCTTGGGCTGGCGATCTCGCTGCTGGCGTGTATGGTGCTGCTGCGGATGTTGCACGTGCTGATGCGGCTGGTGTCGCTGTTGCGGATGTACTCGCTCCAGTGGCACGCTGCCCGCTGCCTCATCGGCGGCACTCCGATGAGATCGGGCGTAGATATTGTTGTTCTGCAGAGCCAGGCACAGGAGCAGCATCAGTGATATAAAATATTTGGCCATATTTCTTGTCTTTATTAACGTTTTTTTTTTTTAGTAATATTTTTTGAACAACTTTTTGTGGTGCGTTAGAAATTTAGTTATTGCTACAACTTGTGAAATTGGCTAATTGTCATCTATTTGGTAGCAATTGAAATTCAATGTTTGTTGTCTTTTGGCTTACAAAACTCATAGATTTGCAGCGAGTCTCACTTTTTGTTGCCGTTTTGTGCACTTTTTCTTTCACTTTTTAACTGGTTTGATTAAGCCGTCTTTTTTATTATTATTTATTTATTTTATTTTAGTTCACACAGCATTTTTTTTAATTAAATCACATGTGTTTTCTTTGAATTTGAATTATTTAGTATCAGGCTGAAAAATAAAAAATAACGACAGTTAGATAAAATTTAGAAGGAATGATTTAGTTTCTAATTCGCAATGGAATCCTTGTTAAATAAATGTATAGCTCGAAAAGGATTTCATCCTTCTCTCAAAAGAAAATTTTAAATATTTTAAATAGCTTTATGAACCTTCAGTAAATAAGGTTTACATTTAAGTACCTCTACCCTTAAATATTGAACACGCGACAAAATTTACGGAATTTCCCATTAAATCATGTTTTTCCACTTTAAATGGCAATTAATAACTGCGTACGAGTTAAACTGATATTTTACTGATAATCTCGATTAAGTGGAATTTTGAAAGGCATCACGCCGTATAGTATACGCCGTACATTAAACGTAGTGGGACCACACGTACCGTTTAGCACACAAAAGTGTGTTTTGATGACTTGGCACGAACCTGCTGGCTAGTTGCGTTAGTCGTAGGGCCGGGGTCAAGTTGCGAACCCGGACACGAAACACGAGCCACGAAATACAAAAAACGAATGCCGAATTGCAAAACGACGGAGCAGGCACAATATTTTTTATTATTTTTTTTTTTATTTTGAGGGTTTTCCTTCTATGCGACAGCGCAAACGAGTTGTGAATGAATGCGGCGCTAGCCCGATTAGTAGAACAATTTATGTCTGTTAGGCGGTCGCTGCAATTGATTGATCATTGCCAAGAGAGCAAACACACAGATAGAGAGGGAGAGTAAAAAGAGAGCCTGAATGTGTTGCGAACACGAACTCTCTTCAAGCCGGTAAACGAACAGAGCACGAACGCTGCTCGGTGTTCGTGGTTCGCTCGTTTTTCCCACAGCCACCACTCCCCACACCCGTCAAACACATACACTTACCCCTCACGGTACGCTGAAGACAAGACATATTCATATGCAAATATTCTGCTTCATTGCATCAGCTAAAGAAGACGTTGACAGCGACGTCGACGGCGAAAAAAAAATTACAACTTGCATAAATTCCGATTTAATTTTGTAGTTTAGCGTTCGATTTGAATATTTTTGGCACGCACACCTGCGAGTGGCAAGCCACGCCCCTTTTAGCAGCTAGACGCCAGTAGATTTGGCTGCGGGTGATTCAATGCAATAATCGCATTCCCCCAATTCTCAGCTCGAGTAGCAATCAGTTAACAACGGCGACTCGCTGCTGATAACGCCAAGAATATTGCTCTCTTTGATCTATCAAATTATATTTATGAGCTCTAACCATACATACACATTTATGTATATATGTATATATATGTGTGTGAAGGCAATTATTAAATTATATGTATGATTGACGCTAAATTGCTGTGCAATGATTATGCTGCGATTAAGAAATAAATACAGTGAGAGGCGCAGTAGCTAAATGATACCGTTACATTTAATTGACCTTGTTACGTTATATATATATATGTATATATAGCGTATGTAATGTACAGCTAATTTCAGTTTTACTTTAAAAGAAAGTTTCTGAGCTTTTTGTGTACTTCTGTAAAATAAATATGCGTTTCATCAGCCAAGCCATTAAATTTGAATTTGCATACAAATAGAGAGAGAACCGGAAATTATACAGTTAGCGCAGCTAAAGAACAGCATTAAAATATAATGTAATTAAAACAGTGGAAATAATTACAATATATTAAAATAATTAATAACTCTGTAGAAAAATATATATCAAATAATTGTAGATTTTAAAAAGTGTCAAAGCTTTACAACAAACATTTTAATTGGCTTCTTTACCAATTAGCAATTCTTCTTATAGAAGTTGTCTAGGCATTCTCACAGAACTTTCCAACAAAATTTAAATTTATCGGTGTTATAATTTATTTTTATGTAAGTTCGATATTACTTTTCTTGTTTCGAATGTATTAAATTTGGGTGCTGCGTCCACTAGGAGGCTATTAATTCTATAAATTCGAATTTTGGTTGGTAGGCTGTTGACGATGTCCTTTACAGATGAACATTTGCCACGCCCATCCGGCAAATCCTATGTTGATCCCAATTTGACAGCATTAGTTATTTAACTAAGAAGAAAGATTATTAAATACCTTCTCCAACTTTTTTATTGGTGTTCAGCTGGTATAACATATTGGCATCGGAGTATTTCACAACTTTTTCGCCCATTAAAAATGTTAAATGATCTTAAAAATTTGCATTCAAAGAAAATCGTATCGATTGTTTTACTTTTTACATAATCAAGGCTAAACATAAATGTTATCAGAATATATTTTGCAGTCACACGATCCATGCAAATGTTAAATTTTCCATAGTTCAAAGTGACGTCGACCACTTCAAGCGGTGACAGGTGACTGATCAGCACTAATCTCAGATTTGCGCAAAATAGTAAAATAAATGCAATTAATGAGAGTTTGCGATTATCAGTGAAAGAATCACAGATCAAACAAACGCCTGCCAATCAGCGGCGTGCGCCCGAAGCGAAAGCCACTTAGCACTGCTTGAAGGGAGAGTGCGAGTTCAAGGGGAGGATGGGGAGGGGGAAGCGAGCGAGGCGACACTTCGTAAAATGGAGCAGCGCATTCAACGACAACGTCAACGAATCAAACAAATT
Source organism: Drosophila dives (assembly GCA_035042365.1). NCBI lineage: Eukaryota > Metazoa > Arthropoda > Insecta > Diptera > Drosophilidae > Drosophila > Drosophila dives. Next base: position 255,562 of record JAWNLJ010000037.1, on the reverse strand, counting down.
GGCTACGTCATTGAGCACGCAAACGAAGCGTGATGCGACGAGCAGACACAGCCAGACAGAAAAAGAGGCGAAGAGGCGAAAAGGCGAAAAGGCGAAGAAGTGGAAGTTAACGAAGAATACAACGAAGTTCGGTTCGAGAGTTGCGTGGAGAGTTTGCTGCTGGCAGGGTGCAAAGTACAAACTAAGATTGGCAACGCCAACTTCTGGGGGTTTTCCATGCGCTGTGCTGCTATGCGCTGCTCTGCTCTACGCTGCGTTTCGTTCGTTAATAGCGCGCAGCGAAGATTATCGCAAGTGCAGCACTTCGAACTGCAGTTGAATGCACTGCAAAAATGTTCTTTTGCTTTTCAATTTATGTGCTTTATTTTTGGTGATCTTCACTCAATGTCTCTCCCTCCCTACCTCCCTGCCTGTCTGTTTATGTCTCTCAGTCGCCCATAGTCTTGCTCTCTCTGTTTCTCTGTGTGTCTCTGTCTCTGTCTCTTTTTCTGTTAATGCGCATTGTGTTGCGATCAGCATATTGGAGCATGCCTCAGCGTGAACTTTGGAATCGTACACGAAGATTGTTCCCATTTAATGAATTAGAGGCAGCAAAATCGAATTCAAACACCATTTTCTTATTTATCTATTTATTTTATGTTTTCCTCACAATAGCAATTATTTCCTTTCCGCTAATTAAAGCCTTAACGAATCTTTTGCAGCAATCAAAGATGGTAGCCATCCAAAAACGCTGAAGTTAATGTGAGGTTAATTAAAAAACCAAAATGGCGGTTATTTCAAAATGGCGGCATTCACACAATATTGCATGCAATGGATCAATAAATTATTAAATAGATTAACACAGAAATTATTATATGTGTTTCCATGTTGAATTGAAGAAAACCAAATTTATTTTCATTTCAAAATATATTTGGTATTATTTAGTCTTGCAAATTTTTATATAAATTGAAATGCACTTCAGAATTTGAATTTTATTTATATTAAAATCGAAATTAATTGTGTCTTTGTTATAAGAAAACTAGCTTAATTGCATAGAATCCCTTGTATGTCTAAATAAAAATTGAAATAAATGTATTGACTGAATTATTTTTTTTAAATTTCATATATCCTTGGCAGCTTTGAATGACATTTAACATTATTGATTGTCTTATTATTAAATTCTTTATTATATTTTGTTATAAAAATATAAACTTAAATTTCACATTTGGCTTATAACTCACCTTTCCAAATCGTTTAGATAATGCAATGTTTACGTTATTTTAATTGGTCCAATTGTTGCAATATTAAAAAAAAATCATTTAATTTATTGCAAAATTATTTTCTTTAATGAATTAAAACTGTTAATCAGGATTTTCATTATTTGAACTTTTGCACTTTGAAACGGCAATGACCACCGTTTTTATATTATTTAGTAAACAAAAATGTATTGGTTTTGTCTTTTTTTAATTAGCACTTGATTTTATATATAGAAACTCTTTGTATATGTAAATCTATATTTTTGGATTTGCATTTATTTGACGGAGCAACGTTTTGTTCGATGCGAGCAGTCCGAATGACTACGTGTGAATAATTCGATGCTGGACAGCCAGCGACCGCAAAGTCTGCCTTGCCTTTGGTTCGGGTTGCGCCGCGAGCTCCAATTAGGAGCACAGCTTGTAATGTTAATTGAGTGAGAGAGAGAGAGAGTGAGAGAGAGAGATCGAACACGGGAAGATAAGTTGTTGTAGTTGTTGATTGATAACAGCGATATCAATGCTTGGCAGCGCTGCTCAGGAATATAAAATGATGCGCAAATTTAATTGCTTAACTAGGCAACGAGAGAGCATAGCAGAATGAGAGCGTTTTTTAGCTGATAAGAATGGCTGCTGCCGGCGGACTTTCCCCCAACGACGAATTCATTTGCGTGGCCTTTTTCATTATGTGCATTTTAAATCCGGTTGCAACATGTACGTTGGCTTGGTTGTTCGCTGCTCGCATCGAACTCATACAAAACGTGAGCTTGCCATGCGGCTGCTGACGTAGTCAAACTATGTGCAACCCCGCGAACATGCTAAAGATCGATGTTTAGAATCTAGCTGAACCATAAATATTTCAAATACCCCTCTTTTTAAAGCGTTTCTTTGATATAATTTATATTGTTGATATTACTGATAAGCATGTCGCTGTCAGCGCGCGTCAAGATTAATATTTTGGTACCCTGGTATTTTATTTAATTGTGGTACTCCAACATTGATTGATTGATTAGCATTTCTTGAGCGGTTTTACACGGTCAATATGCATGCACAGTAATTTTAAATATATCGTTATTAAAGACGATATATTCTTGATCAGAGCCAAACTCTCCCAACAGTTTTTTGTTGGACAAATAGTGAAAATTATAGAAAATCGACAATCTTTTGGTGGCAAGTGAAGTTGACCTTACTTTCTGAATGTATATTTCTAATAAATGTTTACATTCCCAAATATAAAGATAGAATATATATTTTTTGTATACAGTTTATAATAAAATATAATAAAAATATATTACTTAACTGCAATTTGAACTCAAAGAACTTTGGTCTCACATTTAATGATAATCTTTTGAATTTTTTAAAAGTTATTTGACTTAGAAATTATTAAATATTATTTCTTTCATAAGTACAGAAATACTCTTGCAATGGATATAAAAAATATATAAACAATTTTTATGGACATCAAATAGTTTTTAATTGTATTAAAATATCAGCAACTGAGAAAATATTGTTATTTCTCAATTCTATTTATTTTTATTAAAAGGGAATTCAATCTTCGTGATTTTGAAATAATTTTGTGGAATCTTGCTTTGATTTTGACAATCAGCAAAATAATTACATGTAAAAAAATGAGTTAAAATAAACTTTATATTTGATTATTTTTGTAGAAATTACCAGATTAAGCGAGTAAGAAAAAGCAAAGAAATTTGATTATGGATGATTCGTTGTTGACAACCGGAAAGTGCCCAGACATACTTAAAATGAGCAATTGATAACCACTTGATAACACCCCCGACTTTCGAATTAATTAACAAATATATATAATTAAAAAACAAAAGAACACAATTAAAATAAAAAATATAAATAAAAAGTCAACATTGTCCTATACTAAACTAATCTGAAACTACTACCAAAAATAATAAGTAAATAAATTAATACTATAATGAAAAGATAATAAGAAAAAAAAGCAGGTGAAAAAAGCATAATTTCTAAATTTAAACAAATTTGATAAGTTCTAAAAGATAACCAAAAGTCATAACAATACAATACCAAAAATAGTCTGAAATTGTATCAAGATAGGTAATAAGTAAGAGTTGTTAAATTCGTCATCAAAAGCCATATACCCGATTTGGAGGGTAGGGTATACTCATGAGTAATTAACACATTTAATGATGCGCTATCAGATCAAACGGATCATGGCCAGTAATTCAGGTGACACTTGTGATGATGGGGAGATGTGCATGTGTTCTTGGCGTGAATCCTCCTGATCTCGCTAACAAGATAAATGAACGCTAAATATAATTTTAACTGTTAAGACGGTTTGGGGCAAAGGTTTATTTATTTGAAGAGCGCTGAAAAATTTCCCATATCTGCTCGCGAGTAATTACTGAAAGCGATAGTAATCGTGTGTATGCGAGTCTGTATGTGCGTGTGTGTGTGTGTGTGTGTGTGTGTGTGTGTGACGCAAAAAACGATATTGAGAATACGCCACCAACCAATAGATTTTTTGGACTTTGGAGCCACTTGGCAGCAGGCAGCAGCAGCAGCTGTGGCTGTGGCTGCGGCTGTTGCTGATGCATCGCCAGACGCTTGAGAGACACACGACTGGCGATGCCCCAACAACTAATACATTGAGTTCAATGTTTAATTGAAACGCGTGTGCGTGTGTGTGTATGTGTGTGTGTTTTATGAGGCTTTTCTTTTCTGCTCGCTCGATGTCAAAGTCCATTTACGAGTCATGCGGCAGAGTCATGTGAACAGAATACAAACAGCAGCAGCAACCCAAAAATTATTTCCATCTGAAATAGGCTTGTGCTCAATTTGTGTCAATTTCCATTTTCATATCAATTTTGTATTTTAACGCACAGCCTTTCAATTAACTACTTTAATTATTACATATTTCACGCCTTACTTTGATAGATGAGTCAGTATTTAGCAGCTTACCCATAAATGGATTTAAATCTGGTAAATATGGTATTTTATGTGTTGTCAGGCGAGGCGCTAATTGCCAGTGACGAATTCCGATCTGAGATGTTATTGAGTCTTATGAGTCTGGAGTCTTTTTTTGCTACAATTTTATTGTTTATCTTACTAAAGAATAATGCAAATATTTGCCTGCCATTAGGCCTAAACACGGGCTCTTGTTTTTGTTTTCTCATCTCGATGAGATTTGGCAAAAACTATTTAAGGTCTTTGAGTCACAAGTTTCTATTCCAGGAAATGGAATTTTTAATTATAGACATTACGTGAAATTATTTTTAAGTTTGTCAATAAGCAAAAAAAAAAAAAACTCCCAAGAATAATTCTTTTTAGAACTGAAAACTACAAAAAAAACTTTTAGCAGAAGTTGAAAAACTGAAAAAAAAACAGTTACTGTATTATTTTATTCTTCGATAATTTGATGAAATAAAATAATTCGATTCAGTAGGGGTAGACATTGATTAATATTGAGCAATTGTGCAAGTTTGATTAGGGTCGACTGGGAACACGATCATAAAAAAAATACACCCACATTAGCTGGAAAAGATTAGAGTCCATCTAAAGTGGAATCGTAATTTTATTTTATGGCCAACCGATAAGCTAAGCACTTTCAGCGCACTTTGGGGGCAAAGTGCATCGAGGCTACTAAATTGTAGGAGATTACCAGAAACCCACATATTAAATTTTATGACTCAATAAATTTGCAAAAAAAAAAAAAACAACAATGTTTTCATTGACCTTCGGAATAAATAATTTTAAGTTGTAAACAAATGAAATTTTATGAATTTATTATTCTGTATTTTCAGACACTTTTGTCAATTACATCATTATTCAAATGATGACTCAAATCTTATATCGCCAAATAAACCGTTTTTATGGGCACAATAATTAGCACTTTGACCAAAATTAGGAACAGTTTCCAGACTCTTATCAAAAGAAAATAATAAACTTAGCCTATAAAAAAGCAAAAGCAAAACAATGCGAAATGTTGAGACAAATTTGATGCTATCGCGATTAAAATATAATAATAAATGGCAACAACAACAAACCAAGCGCTGATTGGTCAAATCTTATCGAGCGATGCGACCAATCGCTAATCCGGCTTGATGTGGCCGCAAACAAAAAAACATAAACAAAGATAACCCAATCCCCCATCTCAATCCCATTTGACTTATTTATTTGTGTGTTGTCTGAGGCTGAAACGCAATGATGTTTCACCTGGCTCGTGCCACCCGCTCTTATCAGCTGCAGCAGAAGAAGCAGCAGCGAGAGAAGTTCATGCCTCGGCGATAAGAAGTGCGTGCCCAAATGCGTGTTTTGCGATCTCTTCCCCACTTAACGGCCAATTACTGATAACTGGGCCAAGTCTCAAGCGAACAGGTTTAGTTAGATTACATTTTTTGGTATGTCAATAAACTGTTCAACTTTACATTCCATAGGACACGCATAATATGGCGTGATATCCACGTGCAAAAAAAAAATGTCAACACATAAATCAGAATGATAAGATTGATGTAGTCAAGTGAACTGATTACATCTGCAAACCAGTTTTAGCCAGAATTATTCTCATTGCTAAGAGAGGAAAACGTGTATATTAGTTAAGATAATGTGATTAATTTTATTGCCATTAGAATTTAATTTATGGACACGTGTTGCCAAAACTTACCAGAATAATTCTCATTTCTTAGGAGAGGAAAAGGTTTAAAATATTATTAATTTTATTGCCATTAAATTTTAATTTATAAACACGTGAAAAACCTTTATCATTTACTTCTTTCAATCTATCAGGTAATGTTGGTAAGACCCATAAGTAAAGTGATTCCATTTGTATTCCAGTTTTGTTGCCAAAACTTACCATTAAGAAATTTTGGACAGAAGTATTCTCATTTCTTAGAAGAGAAAACGTTTTGAAATATTGTTAATTTTATTGCCATTAAATTTTAATTTATGGACACGTGGGAAATGCTTATCATTTACTTCGTTTTAATAAGCAATTAAAACACACATTTGAATTATTTGTAATATTTTTCATTTTATTCTCAATCATCATTATTTTTTCAATTCTCATCTTATTTTTTGTTTTTATACATATTTATGTATATATATATATATATAATATTTGTAGTACTCCACCTGTTTTTGCGTTATTGTATTAATATAAAGTTGGTTTCATTGTAATTTAGGTATTACCATTTTTCATGTTATTTTTGTGTTTATAAGTAGAGTAATGAGCAAGTTTTATTTTAATTATAATTCATTATTTAAGTATGCATTTTAATCTTAATAGTTAGGTTTTTGCCAATTCATTTTTTATGTGTTGTATTTTTGCCTTCTTTCCTTTTATATTTCTTTTTTTAAAGTATTAGGTGACATTTTTTTTGTAGACTTTTCATACAAAATAACAAAAGTTTTGTATATTCCTGTGGTCAAATGTATGCAATGTGTGCGTGTGTGTGTTAGTGAGTGATAACTATGTATATGGTGTGTGTGTATAAGAGTGTCTGTTTGTTGGTGGTCATTAATATTACAGATTTTCTTTGTATGTATGAAATAAATTAAAAGTCATTTTTATTTTATTAATTCGAAGCTTCTCAAATAATTTGGATAGTTAATTGTGTCCTTTCCAATATGTGTTTTTTTGTTTGTTGGTATGTAATATATATATATATAAATATATATTTATATATATATATTTTTGTATGGATTTATCTATGCATTAAACGTTAATATTTTCCTTCTATTAATGACAAATTTAATGAAACAACAATTTCTCTCACATATTAAAAGTTGTTTTTTAATGCTTTTACAACAATAACAAAATTTATGCATTTCTTTTTATATGCGCACTATATATTAATTTTCGACAGATTTTAATTTTAGATAACTTTCTGGGTTTATTCAATTTTGCATTATGTATCCTAATTATTCGTTTATATGTATGTATGTATGCGTAGTTGCCATTTCCATTTCATTAATTATTTCTTGACAAGTTTGCGATAAAAAAGAATTTCAATATAACTTTATTATTTTTTATTTTTTTGTAGAAATAATATATGCACAGGAAAAATAGAATTGTGTGGGCCAAAAATGTTGTCTGTGTTGATTTTTGTTTTCTGAGGTGTGTGTTGAAAAACGGGCTGTTATATGTACGATATAAGTATATTTTTTATAAATGTTTTCGTATAGAAAGTTGCTTGTATATAAGGTTCATAGAGAGCAAAAGTTGGTTGTTTTTTTTATAGCAATACGTGTCATATTCTTTTAAGTTTTCTATTATGTTTTTGGGTTTTCGTTTTTTTTTTTTTGGTTTTTTTTGTTAGCAAAAAGCACGATTTTCAAAAAGCAAAAATCGCATTGTCAAAAATTTGATTTAATTCGTAAGTTAATTTTGATAGATGTTATCATATTCGTTTTTGTCCGTATTTCTTCATCCACTTAGACCAATAATCTGTGTATTAGCATTATTTAATACCTTTCTTTTTTTCTTCTTCTTCTTCTATTCTTTATGTAAGTCAATATATGCATATGCATTTTTAGAAAATTATGGACTACACATACAAACATTGAAATTTGTTTTTTCTCATTTATAAAAATAAACAAACATAGAAAATTTTGCTGAACAACTTATGTATTTTGCTAAAACTTTAAGATATTATTTTCTCATTTATATATTTTTCCTTTTTATGTTTTTTTTTCGTTTTGATATGGAATCTTACAAACATTAGTACAAATACATAAATGTAGGTACTTTATAAGTATTATATTAATTTAATTTATTTAGTTGTTATGTGAAGGAATTAAATGCAGTGTTACATTTCAATTTGCAGGGAGGGAGAGAGAGAGAGAGAGAGTGATGGAGAGATAGTGGAAGAGAAGGAGAGATTTATCTGAAGTATGTTTAATAATGGTGTTTTCCCCCACCCCCCCTCGCTGAGGGGATATCATATATGCATGTTACGCGCGATTTGGCCTACCAGGTATACTCGTACATTAACTAGGTAAGAATTATATTTATCTCGCCGCTCTCCTCTACAAACATCAGTCAATGATCCCACTCTCACACACGCACATACACGCAAGCACACACGCACACCCATGCACACACACACACACACACACACACAAACAAGCATTCAGTGTCGAATGTGTGGAACTAAGCTGCATTTGAATTTATGTATTCAGACAAATGTTACGACTTACAATTGCTAGTATATTAATATTACAAATATATATATTTATATATATATATATATATATATACATATATATAAATATATGTATTATATATATATATATATTCGGCTAATATTTTGACTAATACTTTTTGCATGCGCTTTCTTTTGATGCTGTTTCCATTGTTTTGGTTTTGGTTTCTGCTTTAACTTCGTTCGTATTGGGTTTGTCTGCACATTGCCAAAAGTCCCGTTTCCACCATGCCTAACTATATATATATATATATATTTATATATATATATATATTATATACTATGCATTTAAGTCTATTGGCTTAAGAACTTTTCAAATGTGTTTTGTTTTGTTTTTTTTTTCTTTACTTTTAAGTATTTTCTTTTTTTCGTATTTTTTTTTTGCTATTTCTTGTCAGCTTTTAGCTGCCAGCAAAATGAGCCAAACATTTAAATTCTTTATGCATGGTTAATTATGTTCTTTAAGTTAAGTATTAAGTATATTTAGTTAGTTAATTAGTAGTTATTAAGTTATCGATTTTGTTTTTTGTTTTTGTTTTTTTCTTTAAGTATTTGTAATGGAAGACATTTTTTATACAAGTTTAAGACACAGAAAATATTTTTTTCTTTATATTATAGAGGTGTGTTTATGTGTGTGTGTGTGTATGAGTTAGTATGTAAGTGTGTGTGTTTATATGTTTAAAGTGTTGTACAAATAGTATTGCCAAATTAACGATATGTGAACTTCTATAATTGAAAAATTAAATGCTACGCACATTTCGAATATATATTTATATATATATATTGTGTTTTTCTTTTTGCAAATTAAATATAAATAAATAGTTTGATATTTATCGTAATTGGTTTTTTAATCGATTTTATGGCTCTGGAAATTCATTTATACATAGAATATGTATTATGTATACATAAATTTGTTTATGTTTGTCAAAATGATGTTGTATAAAAATGTATATAAAATAAATGTCATTTCTTTTGCAAAACTAATTCCTATTCACATACATATATCAACTATATATGTACGTATTTATTTTTCCATATACTTTATTGTATTTGTTTTGCTTATTGCTGTTCAAAATTGGCTGCCACGCATCTTGTCGATATGAACTGATTTCTGTTTTTTTTTACTTTTTTAAATTATTTATTTTAATATGTGTTTTTTTTATACATTGCTGTTGGTATTTCAAGTCTTCTGTTTGTTCAGTGAATTTTTGTCATATATAATTTTGTGGTTTTATGGTGTATTTTTTAATTTATTTTCTTTTGTTTTTTGTCATAAAATATAATACTCGATATTTGTGCGTACGCAGTTAGTGAAATCATTAATTTTGCTTACATTTTCTTTTCATATGTTTTTTATTTTTGTTTTTTGTTTTGAATTATTGAATTAAGTATTTCGGTAGGAATTTTGTTCTGTTAAATACTTTCACTTGCTATTTACATAAAACTGACTAGTATATATATATTTTATTTTTTCTTTTAATTCATTGTGAAATAATTAGTTTGCCCTAAATTATTAAATTAATAGTTTGGAAATTGGAAATAAATTTGCTGTACTACAAATATTTGAATTAAATTGTGTTTGGCCAAACACAATTGTGTAACTAATATTTAGCTAATATTTACTTTTGTCTAATTCTCAATGGAAATATATAGATTTTTTGTTGTTGTTTTGTTTTGTTGTTGTTGTTGCAAATTATTGTCTACAAACATATAAATATAACCGTATTTCGCGTGAACTTCTGTTTGGCTATGCAATTTTCCAAAGAAATCAAGAAACGGAATTTGTTTGCAAATTTCCCCCGCAATGCCCGCTCCTCTCTCGATGTTCCAAAAGCCTTAACTTATCGTATTCGTTCTCGTTCTCGTTTCCAATCCGCTGCTGCTCCTGCTGCTCCTTATCATTTCCTTAAATGTTCCTTTAGTACTCGTATCACGCATTGGCCAGCACAAAGGTGACGCTGACCATCAGCAGGTGCGCCGCTATAAGGGAGGCGGACGTGCGTAGCAGCGTGCTGCCACGCCCACACTGCTGTATCTCAATCTCCTCGGGATGGTAGTTAATACATTTCTTGGGTCGGCGACGCGACTGCTGCTCCTGACTCTGACGACGCGTGCTGCAAGCACCTGTTTGTTGCAAGTCCACCAAATATCATCATTGATATCCATATTGATTTATAAATTTTTTGCTACTCACCAACAATGCCCGACTCCTCCATGGGCTCAATGTCCAGCTGCTTGGAGCCGCATGGACACAGCGTGTCCACCACCAACAGTATCAAATTACTGTGTGGAATCTTCTGCACACTAAACGGACGCTCGCAGCCCGAAACATGACAATTGGTTAGTTTACCCTGTTATCAGAAAAGAATTTGAAATAATTTTAAATTTTAAAAATACTTGAGTATCAGATATATAGATTATACAAGCCATACGATAAAATAGTCTAATGTTAATGTCTGATTGCTAATGATAAAACTGGGCTATAAAACTGGGTTTCTTTTCTTTAAATTTTTTGGATTTTAAGGACAAGAACTCGTCTTTTAGTCGTTTGTATAATTGTTATTCGTATTTTTTTTTTTGTCCGGATAAGTTGTTTTTCGCCAAAAAAATACTTACTACTGATATTCAATACTGTTCTAAAATAAATGTATATACTTCTTGGACGCCGTCTGCTTTAATGAAGCACCGCCAGAAGATGGCTTTTAGTCTTATTAATATACAAGTTCTTCAATATTTACCTTATTTTTTTTAAGTTAAATTAAAAATTTCTTAAATTCGAGTAATAATTCAATATTTAATAACAATCCATATAAAATTTAAAGTGTTATTTCATACAGAAAAAACTCATGATTTAAATGTTTATAAAATTTCTCATAGATCATAGCTTTTTCTCAAAGTTGAACTCACCTTTAGTGGGTTATTTTGACCGCCTTGATTGAGGCGTTCCGGTTGCAACATGTAAAGATCGGTGCGCAAATCACAGCGACGCGCATTATGCGGATCGGTTGTGAATCTGGGTCCACTGTGGGGCTTATGCTGTTTAGGTGGTGGTGTCGTATAGTCCTAATAAATAAAGATATTGATATAGATATAAATAAAGATATATATAAATATAAAGATATAGATATAGATAAAGATATAAATATAGATGTAGATATAGATATAGATAAAGATATAGATATAGATATAGATATAAATGTAGATATTATTATAGATATAAATATGGATATAGATGAAGATATAGTTATAGATATATATCTATCGAGTTTGTCACGCACCGCATCGGCTGTGGTAAAGAATTCATCCATTTCCTGATCCACCTGCATGTGATATTCATTATCAAAGTTCTCCTCGTACTCATCGGCATAGTTGTTCTCCACAAAGACGACATCCTCATTGTCGTAGGTCTCATAGTCGTCCTGTGGCCAAGCGCGCAGGGAGGTGGGCATCAGCGATAACCAAGTGGCGCAAAGTGCCACCAAATGCTTATAGAACCAGCTGCCGAGGCGATGTGGCTCCAGGATGCCACCAGCTGCCGTATAGGGATTATCGGAGTCGGAGCAGACGCCCTGATAGTCATTCACTGTGACGCGCTTGTATATGCGATCCTGGACCAGTGAGTCCATAATGGTACCATCAATTTGGCCAAAGAATTTGCCCGTATGCTCCATTTCCTCCGAGATGATCACAAACCCACTGTTGTCCAGCACATAGCAATCGAGATTGTCCGAGGCACAGGTTCGCTTGCAGCCCGTCATCCCAGTGCACTGAGCAAAGAAAGGAAATTAGGTCAAAGGCACCTGGAGAATGCAATAAGGAATCACTTACTGCTGAGGTGATGTTGATAAAGTGCTTGGCCAACGAGTCGTGTTGGAATTGCAAACCCACAACGCCGGCTGGGGCCTTGTGTCCACGATGCTCCACAAAGATCGCGTGCGAGGCAGTCACCAAGGTGGCGTTCGATTTGATGGCATAACCCGAACCGAAGGGAACACTATACACAAAGCTATCCGGCTCCACCGTGTGCTGATCCACGGCGCGCTTGTACCACGAGGAGTCCATGGCACGCACATTGTCCTCGCTGAAGTGGCTGTACAAATGAAAAGAAATACAATTATTATTATCGATTTTAAATTGAAACAAACATTACTTGACTTTTTAATTATTTGTTGCATGAACCGTTTCGATTACACAGAATATTCATAGTCTCCCAATTTTAATTCATACTAAATATTTGTTTGGATTATGTTTTTCTGGGTTTTTCTCAATTCATGCAACAAGTGTATAACCATTTTTTATTTAAATACCCCCAGCAATATTTGTTTCTTATTTTTTTAAATATATATGTAATTTTTAATTTAATTTAAAAATGTAATATAGTTTCATTTGTTACTTTTTGCATCGACTGACTTTGGAACTGAATAAATAAATAAACAAAATAATCTGCTTATGCTGCACAGGAACTGGTATTAAAAATTGTAATAATAAGTATTAAAATAATATAATAATAATTTTAATATATTATTGACATTTATCTTAACTGTAGCTCTCCTGTACTCCTGCACAAATTCAACTACATTTGCAGGATGTAAGAAAAAGACGCTTAACCCATACTAAAGTTTTGTATTCAAATCTTTACTTTTTTCTTAAGGCGTTAATCCCCCAAACTTAATTACTTTATACTCACAGTATTAAAACTAAAGGGATCAAATTTAAGCAGGTCATAAACAGTATATATATTTTTGCCTTAAGTATTCTTAACTGGAATCTCAACATATGTTCATCATCCTTCTCTTGAATACTACTAAGCTTATATTTTTCAATTTTGTGTGATTAACTTACCAAAGCTAATTCTCTAAGCTTCTCTCTCAGTTTTATGATAATAATAAGTTCAATGTATTTACCTATTTCTATTGAATTAACATTTTTTTTTATCGTAATAAACGCGTCGCTTTATATTTTTATATGATAGTTTGGTATACAAATATTAAATTTATTCTGACTGACAAATTGCGAAAATAAAATGCGAAACTCTGCAATAAAATAGTACCAATTAATTTATGCTCTCTCAAAATTCTGTATAACTTCTGCAATTAGTCTTATGTCATTAAAATTATAATCAGCTTTCAACTTACGGTTCCGGCGTGTCCTCAGGTCTCTTAATATGATCAATCCAGCGCAATAATCCCGAGCGGGTAGCCACAAAAGAGGTGGCTACAACAAACTTTTGATAGCCTTGCCTGTGGAATGGGAGTAACAAGGATTATAAGCAAGGAGACATAACAATTTGATCGGCAAGGATATGGATTAAGCTGTTTCCAAGCATTTATCAACTGCCCACAGCAAAATCTACAGAGCATTTCAAAGAATGCTCTTTTTTTGTGGATGTTTCTGGGAATCGGTTCCGAGCGGCTTGAAGTGTGCTGGTTCCTCAAAGCATTGGTAAAAACATTAACTACGTGTCCCAAAAATAATACTTTTCATTTACCTCTTCAAAATGGCCATCAATGTGGCGATTGGACTAAATATTTATAAATGTGCATTAAAATGATGTTCAATTTGCATTCAAATCAAATATTTTGTAATTATTTATTGGTTGTGGAGAGAATTTGGTTTAATAGAATTGATTATAAAAAGAAAGTTGGTGGATGCAAAGAAAAATGTTTGCATTTTTTTTTTTTTTTTGGAAAATAGAGTGAAGGAAATATATGCAAGAGAAAATTTTTGGTGCTTTAGTGCTTGAAAAGAAATGCTTCAAATAAAAATTAATTAAGGTATTAATTAAATAAAAATAAAAATATACTTTCTAAAACAAAAAGAATTAAAAACTATATTTAAATTATAATTGGTTGAGCGAAAATATCAACCTATATAAAAATATGCTTTTTAAAAGAATATTTATTTAATAAATATTTAAATTGTAATTTGTTGGGTGGAAATCGTTCTTAAATTTTAAATATTTTCAATAAACAAAAAGTAATTTGAATAAAAAAAATGCACTGAAAATTGGTAAAATATAAATCAAAAGCTAAACTTACTGCTTATCCTCCTTGCCATTTGAGGAACTGGTCGTATTGCGGTCGAGTCCATCGGTGACCATTGCATCGCGTACCAAGCTCTGAATGAGGGTTCGATCGCAGTAATATGGCTCCGCCTTGCGAGAACCCTGCACATTCAGATGCTGTGCCCCAAAATGGGAGGCACTCGACGAGGTGCCGTGCAGGTTGTGGTGTGGTTGCGGCGACTTGGGTCGCACCTAAACAGTTGGCGAGATCAAAGAGATGTGTTAGCAAAGGCAGTTAAGATTGAAGCTGCTTCTAGTTGGATTGCTTACCGACATCCACTTCCAGCCTGGACGTCCGGCGCGAGCCAGAAAGTGCAGAACCTGCTCCTCTGGCGACCCAAAGCTGGGCTCTTGATCGCGAGACGTGTATTCGCCGGAGCTCTCACGCTCCTTCTCCAAATCGCTGACACTATTGTACTCACAGTATACCCAATCGGGATGTACGCGCCAGTTGTCCCCCTTAAAGTACTCGGTAACTGTAAAGAGCAAGGATTGCATATTGTTAATATTATTATTATTAATATTTAAATTAATACTATAAATATGTAATGCTTTGAGAAAGATTCACGATGATTTCAATCTTTACGAATTATTGGCTTCTCTAAATATGTTTAAACAATAAAGTTGAACAGGTAAGGAAATAATTTTGGGCCTGTTAGTTATACTATTTTTATATATACTATTATATTATTGTAATTCCCTATTCTTAAATGTAGCTTTGCAAATGTATGTAAATATTGACATGTGTAAATTTAGTTTCCTATCTATACAGAAGGTTACCAGAAATCTAACTCACAAATTTGTAAACTCTATTTTGGCACAGTTTTTTTAGTTGATTCATTTATTTTATCTGTATATTTATTTCCATATCTAGTCTCTAGTTTTTAAAAATCTACGACATTAACATCGGTTTATTCAGAGAAAATTGTCTAGATAAATTGATATTGTTGATATTGTTAAAAATAAATACATTTTCCATTAATAATGAACTTTGTGTCCAAAAACTGGTACGACTCTTTTTACGAACGAAAAGTACGAAAAGCTTTAAAAATTCAGAGACATGGGAAAATAAATTTCAGAAAAAACGTTTATATTTTGAAAATGTGTTAAAAAAAAAACATAGTCAGTCGAGAATGCATATTTATGGTAAACGAGGATCTATTTTTAATCTTATTTTATATTATTTTAAATAAAACAAATAATTCTTTGTTGAAACCTTTCTGTAAGTGAATTGTTTGATGGGGTCAGAAATGCATCCTTCAATCTTTTTTTTATCAATTCTAACTAGAAAAAATATCTAAAAATTATAGTTATTTTTTAGTTAACTCACCATTGTTACGCGAGTGCCGTATTTCCTGCTGGGAGACCAACTCGTGGCTGCCGTACTTCTCTGGTAGCACAATGGCCAGCGTGAAGGGCGTGTCCTCGATGGGGCCGTAGAAGTAGCGATGTGTGCGGGTCGAGACACGCTTCGACTCATCGTAATGATTCAGCACAGTGAACTCTGTTTCGCCCTCCTTGGGGCGAATCATGTCACCGCGCATCTGTGGAGACAAATAAATATGGATTAAGCAGTGATGCAGTGCTGGGATAATGGAGAACCCACCTCATTGAGTAGATTCTTGTTCATTTCGACTAGTTCGTGATCGTTGCCCACTTCCGTTTCCGGCAGTTCCAACTCCGTAATGTCCACTGAGGCGTACTTCGGACGCAACTGATCGATATAGCGATTGCCATCGCTGAGGGGACGCAGATCAGGATGATAGAGCACCCGCCCATTGTTATCGACGATAAACGAATACCCATTCGGTCCCAGCTTGTGCTGCGGTATCATTTTGCGTATCTCCTCGATGGGCACATCGGTGCCAACGACACCCAACAAATTGGCCACGCGCACCGAATGGTTTCGTCTATCGAAGACCGGAGTTGAAACTGTCGTCACCAAACGTCGCTGATACTCCGAATCCCTACCCAATCCGCCTGATTTTCCACCAACAAAAACGGGACTCCAATGCACCGGATGATCCGCCTGATACATAATCATGGGTCGCGCCATAACCAGTGCATAGTCAATGACCTTCCGACGCGCCTCCTCAAAATTGTTGATCTGCACAAAGAATCCCTTGTTGGAGCAGGCCATCTCATGCAGATTGCTCCGACTGCCCGAATCGCTGCCAATCAGATACGTAAAGATGCGGACAGGCATATGCGGCCAGTTGTACTGCTTGATGATCTCCTTGTGCGACTCCGAGGTGCTCTCCGTGATCAGCATTATGGCCTGATTGCACTGGCTGCCAGCTCCAGACTGATTGTACTGCGGGAGTTCAAAGATTAGGTATGAATTGGAGTAAAATGATATATATATATATATATATATATATATTAGATATATCATTTATATAGACTCCGATAAAACATAGAGTCTTACTGGATCCCTGACATATTCCTAATTATTGTAACAAAAATAAACCTTTTAAAAAATAAACAAATTTTAAAAGAAAAATTCTAATATCGAACTCGAAATATTTTTTAAAAAATAGTTCCTTGAATTTCCCAGCTTCATACCTTGTGTAGCAAACTGAAGGCGTATTCCAGTCCTGCCGTAAAGTTTGCCGTATCCTGCAGCTTGATGGCTTTGACAGCCGACTTGATTTCCTGGACATTATCAGGTGTGGCACGCACCATGCGGTCTTTGAAGCATGGCACTGGCGTCCTCACCACATCCGAGAAGGTAATTAAATTGACATAGTCATCCTCGCCGAGCGTATCCAGTATATTGAAAGCTGTGTTCGTGGCCAGATCAAAGGACTTCTCAGACATGCTTGACGATGCATCCAGTAGAATCATCTAGAGAAAACATTTTAGATAAGTGGGAAACTTGGCAACATTTCAATTAAAACCTACAATATCCTTGGGTGAGGAGGCGGCCTGGACGAACCAGTTGTGTGTGCGAAAGTCATGGATTAGCTTGCTGCCCTTGGAGCCCTCGGGTGGCCAGGCGGTGCCGGGGAAGCGGCGTAAAAAGCCAGACGATGAGCCAAAGTACTGCCAGGACAATGCCGGATCTCGCTCCAAGTTGTTCTGGAAGAGTGGATCAAGGTGGACGCTCCACTGCAATGCCGACTTTACGTCCGTCTCATCCAAATCGACGCCGTGCGGCACCAGAATCGAGCTTAGACTGAGATTCACCGGCAGACGCTCGAAGCGCCGCATGAATCGTATATCCATGTGGCGAGCTCCGTCCGCCAATTTGCCATCGGCATTGTACTCATTGATGCGTCTCGCATCGTAATGCTGCTGCTGCCCCATGCCACCACCCTCCGTGCTGCTCTGCCCCTCCAGTTCCGAGAGCGCTGCCTGCTCTGCTGAGTCCATCAGGCGCTGCAAAGAAAAAGAGAACCAAAATTCGGAAATTACAAAAAGCTTCAGTTTAAGTATGTGTGTGTGTGTAGGTGTGTGTCTGTGTGTGTGTGTGTAGTGTTTCCCACACTCATCAATCTGTTTAATCTGGCGCTGGTAAAGTTTCCCGTTGCTATTCTTTATGCAATTTATCAGGAAAGACTCCGTCTTAAATTGCACAAAGCGCTCGCAGTTCGATGAGCAGCAGGGTTTGCTTGCCCCCCCCCCCCTTCCCCTTTCCTCTTACCTCCCCCTTCAACTCTTCGAGCGCATTCAAACTACGTGGAAAATTAGTGCGAAAAATTCCCAAATGCACAGTGGCTTCAAATAAATATTAAATAAGTCAAATTGAACTTTGCAGCTTATCAGTTTTAGTATGATTAAAGAATTTTCGGAATTGTCGGAATGTGGAAAATGCAAAAGCTAAACTTTTGTTAAGAACTGAGCTTATTTTCAGTTTATGCGGTTATCAAAAAGTGTATACAATTTATCAAATTATGCACTTCTTTAATATATAAACAATTATAAAGTTGATGAATTAACTATATTTTCTGGAAATAATATTTATATTTTCAGCTTTTGAGTATGTAAATTAATCTTTAGGAATGCATTTAGCAAATAAAATTTTAAATAATCTATTTTGACTTTTTCATCACTATAAATTTTGTATAATTACTAAGATCACCAAACTAAATTAAACTAAATCGAATCGCAATAATGTTAAAAGAAAAATTTGTAATACAAAATAATTTAATATTCTTAGAATTTATGATATTAAGGTACATTCACTATTTTTTTCAAATTTTATTTATTTTGCTAGAATTTGCTTAGAGCTTTCTTACTCATTACTCAACTTCATTAAAATGTGTAAAAACAATTAATTTTTATATTTTATCGTAGACGAAAAATTTAGCTCTTTCTGAGCCTTAACAATTTTCAAACAAAAAATATAAATATTCTTAGAATTTATATTTCTTGAAATTTTATTTTATAATATTTTATTCTAACTTTTAACTTTTTTAAAGCTTACTTATTCTTTGGATATTTGTTGACCAGAACTTCATTAAGATGGGTTTTTGCAGTGATAAAATGTGCTTAAAAAAATGATTTTTATTATCTTTGTAGACGAAAACTTAAGCTCTTTTTAAGCCTTAACAATTTTCAAGCCACTCCAGACCAGTGTTGAACGATGTCTGAAGTCAGAGCCGCTTTTAAAACTTGGCGTCCATAAAAATTGCACAAGTTAAACTTTGGCCTCTGTGTACTTTTATAAGAAACAAACAAAAACTTTAGCTGCATTGGAATTAGACGTGCCCCCTGAAGCTTGAGTTCCCAGCCTGGGAGGGGGTGGGGAGAGCAGCATGCAGGGATCATGAAAATAGAGGTTAAGAAATACCTGCAGTCATAGACATTGAGGCCACAAACACCAACTGATGTAAGTTTGGCTTAAAGCGAATAAAATAACATGGAGTGCTCCAGTCGAGAGTGACAGACTAAAGGATACCTGGGAAATCTCAAAATTGATCCTTAACTTTTTGATTTAATTTTCATTTATACTGAAAGAATATACCATAACGAATATATAAATTAGTGCCAGGATAGGACAGGATTTTAAATCGATCCGTTTATAGACTGATATAAATTTTGAGACATAAATATTCGAGCTTTTTTTCCTTGTTTCTGAGATAATCCTGTGATTTGATGCTGAGCAAGAATAAATATTATTATTATTATTTTAATATTTTAATATATTATTATATTATTATTGTATTATGTTTGACATTTACACAATCTAATGCTAGTCTTTCATACCCAATTCTGCAGAGCACTGGGTATCAAAGAAGCAAAAGACGAGTTCCTTTTGATTGCGTGAATGCACCAAAAGACGCTGCAGCTGTTAAAGACCAGGAGACCAGAGGAGTACTCTTTCAATGAATGTGGCTCTATGTGGGTGCCTTGAATTCGTGCAACTACTGCTTTATATAATGGTTGAAAGCCCTAAAGGGACATTAGGTCCTTTTGGGACTGGGAAGTCTGATGTTGATTTCAATGTAAATTTGTTGACATTGGAGCAAGCGAAGTGCCACAGGAATGTGTCAGCAACTTAGTTGTGCAAGTTGTTGCCAGCTCGACTTTAAAAGAGTCATGCTCAATTGGTAAAAAGTTGTAACTTAAATTAAAAGAAGTCAAGATAAAAAAGTTGCATAAAAGTTTTGAACATTTTGGTTTCAGCAGGTATTTCACTAAAGAGAAATCGACAAAGTCCGACTTCAAGTTGACTGTTGAGCATTCAAAGGGAATAGAAAATAGTTAATAATTTTTAATAAATCAAAAAATATTTAATATATTTATTTACATTTATTTATATTAGAGTCGATATAAGTTGTATAAATGTATCCAAGTTGAATATACTTTTTTCCATTTTGCATTGAGATTTGAGGGTGAACAATGCTGGACGCTGTCTACAAGTGCAGGACATGTGTAATCGCAATTCGTCCGACATGTCTGAGAATACAATGGAACATAAATGGACAAAAGTGATGCAGACAAAACATGTAACAAAAATATATATATATATATATGTATATATCTTTTTTTTCTTTGACAATATTATGCACTTATGAGAACAGTTAGGCATTATGCAAAGGTTGCTGCGCTGTTGCCAAGCAAGGGTTGACCTTTTTTATTGAGGGTTTGGGGGAATGCAGACGTTGGTTAGCTGTGCACAATCCCTTGGCACACACACACTCACACAATACACATTTCACACCAGCTGGTTGTCTGTCGCCGGCGTCAGCATCTCTCTCGACATCTTAACATTCAAAAGCCAAAAGCAATGCAAATGCCAACAACAACAACAACAACGAGATAGAGCAGCTGCAACGTCGCAATCTCTGCCGGATTTGGCAAAATACAGCTACTTGCACGCAATTCGCTTAACACGTGAGAGCGACAAAGACAACAAGAGGAAAGAACTTTGAAAAGGGAATCGGCACAAAAAGCTGCAAAGTTAGCAAAGAAAGCGCATAAAAGAAAAGGGCGCAAAGTGCGTCGACTGAGCAACAGCCTGAAAGTATGCAATGTACATTTCGATGAGCAAAAAAATAGATAGAAAAAAAGAAGATGAAAAAACAGAATACGAACAAAATAATTGTCATTGACCATTTGCCAAGTCAACTGACAGCGGCAGACACAAGAGAAGGTTTTTCTCGTTTGCACAACTTATGAATTTATGGTAACTTTATGAAGCTCAAAAAAAATATTAAGTATTATTATATCAGCACATATATTAGATGAAATCGGTTGGAAAAAAACACCTTTCGAACTACAACTATAAAACATATTTTACACAAGTGTTTCTCCATTTTTGGAACGTGTAAATTTAAATATCCAACATGTGCAGTTAAGGGTTAAAAGTTATATTTTTAATAAGTACATAATATTTAAACTTTAAATTAACATATTATTATTAAAGTCTGTGACCTGATATGCAGTTTAATCGTAGATTATTTTTTGCTAAAGATATATTTGTAAGCACAAAATATAAGAATCTTAGATTTCTGCTTTTCATTTCATAGCCATTTATTTGCCTTCTCAATGTACGTGCCAAATGCTGAGGCAATAACTTGTAGAAGAAATTTATATTAACATTTTTATCAAGACTGCAAGCCAAAAACTTGTTTGCCAGCGGTTTTTTTCTCTTTTTTTTGAGTCTGCAAAATCGGTTTGGGTTCTTTTACTGCAACTGCTGTCAGTAAAAACCCCTTTGAATGCTTTAAGCTGGTTGCAAAAGGTTATCTAAATATATTTCTATAGTGTATTTACCTTATGTCTGCAAAACTTAAGCTGTGTTATTTTTTAATTACTCTTTGAAAAAGTATATGTCGTATGTAATTCATTTTTAGTTAGTCGTGTTTGGGAGCTGGTGAATAAAGCGGAATAAGTGCCAAAAAAAATTGTAGATGACTCACCTAAATTTAAATTAATATATTTGTCTACCTTTTACATGTATTAAATTTAAAAATATTCTTATTTTATATTATTAAGCTTGGATCATCAGTATAAAACAGAGTTTCCAATAGTACTCGATTAGATTTCTACGTATAAACAAAGTTAAATAATTGGAGAATAATGTTATATGTATTGTCTTCCCCCAGAATTAATAATTTTTAAATATTTAAAATTAGTAGACTATTGAAGACGTAAAACTAATTTTGAATCTATTCTTTTGTTGAATAAATACTTTTTTAAATAATAATTCCCCGATCAATTTGTTTTATATTTTCCACATTTCAGTTTTGTGTGTGTATAAAACTTAAGAAAATGGTCAATTCACACAATGAACATGTTGCAAACCAATTAAGTTTCGATATGTCAACAGTTTCTGGCTGATTGCAGAGTCAGTGAGCTGTGTTGGCCACTTAAATGCCCATGCACATGGTCGACCCCAATCACACACACACATACACATATATATATGTATATATTTGATAGCAAAATCAACAGGAAGCACATCAAAATTTGCAGCGAGACAAATGTCAACATTGTACAATGAGTCTCTGAGTTCCGTTGGGAGACATCTGGTTATTTCGAGTTTGAGCCAATGCTTTTAGTGTGAAGACAGCCTTTTACATATTTCTATTTTAGACATGCCGAGACATGGCAAGGGGGCAAGAAGAGAACCTTTCAATAAGGAAACACACGCACATGCTTTCAATCCATTTGGCCCGAACTCAAACCTCGCACAATGTCAACGTCAAAGTGCAAGTGGCAAGCAAAGGAGTCAACAACAACAACAACAACAAGCAGCAACAGCAACAGCAACAAGGATGATGACAGGCAGCAGAGTAAAGCGAAGCTGCGAAGAGCAACACAGATGCCCAGATTGACAGCCAGCAAGCGGTTGGGTTGGTTGAGAGAATAACTGGGGAATTGTCCAAAAGTGGGCGCTCATTTGTGGGCAATAAAAAAAGTGCAATAAAACGAATGAAATTGCTTATTTTTAGAGTGACCGACAAGCAGATACTCTGTTTAGTTTTTCTTATTTAAAAAAAAATATATTCTTAGAAACAAACAGTGGAAGAAGAACACTTTTTCCAGGCAATATATGAAGTTTAATCAGCTCAATTTGTGTACGGCTTAAATATTATTGTACTAACTAAAAAAATTAACTGCTGAAATTTAGCTAATCCTGCTGACTGAACAGAAAAAGTGTGGTAATAATGAGCCCTTAACTGTAATCATATTATTTGTATACCCAATGCAAGTGTAGCAGCACAAAGCAGGTATAAGCAAACTGGGGTTTTGCACATACATAAACTTAATCTTATAAAATATTCATATATATATTAACTTGAAGTACTTTGTGGCATGTACATTATAAGCTGATATTTGACAGATTTTACCAGCAAACTTAATGCCTCTATATAAATTGCGTACAAAAAGCATGACGGAAATTGCGAAAAAGCAAAAACATTCTTTTTACCTTTGGTGCCAGATCATTAAAATATGGAAAACATGACTTTTATATTTTGCCAAAACTAATGGAAAATTTTAGTATAGTACTTAATTTAAGGCGTGAGGTTAATTTTCCTTTAAAACTACATGCCTGACTAAATATTAAACATTTACCTTACGGGACAAAAAGAAAATCAGCTGCTGTTCCAGTTTAGTAATAAATTAAATTTTTTTTTTCTTACTATTCAGTGGTTTGGCGTTTTAGTACTATTTCATGCCATTCAAATACATATCAAATATTTAAATGATTTCACTTTTTTTAATTGACCGATTTGTCATCAAGCACTTGACCCAACTTTGCAGATGTGGCTGTAACCTGTTGCCTGCTTGAGTTGATTCGGGGTTTCTTACACACATATATATATATATATATATATATATATATATATATTTGTCATTATTTGCCAACGACTTATTGGGATTCCCCAAAATATGCCCCAAATGTCAGACCAATATGGCAATTAAATATCAACTTTTAAAATTATGCGTTCTGCCACATTGCAGTTGTTGCAAACAGTTGACAAACGAGTTAACGGTTTTTTCCCCAGACCAAGTTTTGCATCATTGCATGTAATGCGAGATTTATAATGTACATGGGCAAATTCTACATATTTACACACATATATTTGCTGCATATTCCAAATGATCTAAGCTGTGTTTCCGGTTTTTCCATGCAGCTATTCAGATTTATTGTTGTAATATAACATTGAACTGAATGTGAATAACAACATTGTTAAGATAAAAAAACACGTTTATAATTTTCCTAGATAGATATTAATATAAAATTTTATTAATATTAATATTAAAATTTTGACGTTAACAGAGATAATCACAGGGCTCGAAATATTTTGCTTCGAGTATTGTAATTGCACTTGCAAAAATTTAAATTTCAATTGATGAGTCAAAATGAAGATTCAGGTTAAGAACTAAAAAATACTCTAACAAAAAAAACTAAAGCACTTCAAAGCTCAGTTAATTATGCAGTTAAGGGTAACTGAGAAATTAGGTAAATTAAATATTTATATAATTAACAGTTGAGTTTAGGTTATCTCAGCACTATTAACTGAAGCATTTTAACTATTTCTATTTAACACAAAGTTAAATTAGATTTAAGCATTATTTATTATATCAAATATATTTTTTATATGTTTATAAATAATTAAATTATTTATGATTTTTTCAGATAAGAGCAAGTATATGTGTAAAATAATAAAACTAAAAAATTAAATAATCACTGAAATCCTTAGTCTGCAAAATAATCTCAACTTTTACAAAAAGAAAGCTAGAAAATACTCAATGTATGTAAATGAATTTACATATAAAAGTATTTATACAAAAATTATATGTAGAAAATGATTACATTTTACTTATACATGTTTTATTAGTATTTATTAATAAACAAATTTTTCCATTAATCCGGTTATCTATTCTGGACAAAAGATGAAATAAACTGGACCTGCTAGATTTTGCTTGCTTTTATTTTTTTTGTATATAATCATGGATTATATTGGCTATTTAAATAAATGTTCTTCTGCCTGTTACATACCTGACTTTTCTTAACACGATTATGTCAGTTTCTATCCTATTTTAATGGCTTTAGGGCATATTATTTTAAACTAAAATACAAAAAAAAAAAGACTAATGCCGAAACAACAACAAGCTGAAATTTTGTATATATTGCCAGGTTGGGTCAGTTTCGTTTTTTTTTCTGCCCTTTTTTGCGCTTACTACTGAACTTTTGGCTTGGCCACATTGTGTGTACGCCATTCTGGCCCGGTTTAACTAAAGCTAACGTATGCAAAAAACAGAAGAAAAAAATGGCCAAACTATGTTTATGTTGTTGTCGCAACTGCGTTGCTTTTTCTTCAACATTCCTTTGCTCATTTTTTACCTTCCACTATTTTCAGTGCGTCATATCAGGCAAGCAGTTAGGTATATA
Source organism: Drosophila dives (assembly GCA_035042365.1). Taxonomy (NCBI): domain Eukaryota; kingdom Metazoa; phylum Arthropoda; class Insecta; order Diptera; family Drosophilidae; genus Drosophila; species Drosophila dives. The sequence goes on along the minus strand of JAWNLJ010000037.1, from coordinate 230,227 downwards.
TAAATATATATATATATATATATATAAATCGGGAAAGGGACGCATTTACGTGTTCTTCATTTTTGCAGCTCGTTGAATTTTAAGAGTTGTCAGTTGCTTCTGCTTTTTGATAAGCCTTTATAATGTAAACTAAAAAACAAAAAACTCGACTTTTAAAAAATGTTGTCAGAAATCTGCTATAGAAATTTGTGCATTTTATTTATTTTAGATTGGTAAAGCAGTGAATAAAAATGATCTGCAAAATGCGATCTATTAATTTAAATGTCTTTCTTAAGCAGAATTTCCCAATTGTGACTTTTGAATAAACTGACACCAGCAAAGAACAACAAATTATAATATTAATATTAAATATTCTATATATATTATTAAAATAATTAATACACACTTCTTCACTTTCTTTATATATATGTACTATTTTCACAGCATTTATTCACATCAATTAATAAAAGAAATACATATGAACGTATTTAACCATTATGCTGCTTGTTCACGCAGTCAAAGAGCTTATTCAAATTGGCCAAATCGAGGATCAAATCGCCGTTCTTTGTGTAAAATCCTTCATTGCAAGCGCCAAGACAGCTGAGAATTAAGCAGAAGATGCTCAGCAACTGGATGAGGAGTGTACTCAATTGCATCTTGTTGTAGTATATCGCTTGGGATTCGAAATCAAACTGCCAGAACAAAGCGAGCAGCAGCCGGTAATAAATGCCGTTCGATGAATGACCCGGGGCACAGCACAATCGCAATCTTGGAGATTCCCCGATTCAAGTTTAATGTAAACACAGAGATTAAGACAAAACCCAAGTAGCTGAGAGAAATGTATGTCGCACATATTTATATACATATACGTATATATATACGTACATATATATGTGTATGCATTTATGAGAGTTCATCGATAGGGAGAAAATTATATTCATTTACATTGATTGACTTAATCGACGCATTAATTCCAGTTTTGCTTTGTTAAGAAACGCTTTGATCTTAGTTTTGTAGTTCAGTGTTTAAATTTGCTTTGATTTCTTAAAATAAACATCGTTTCAGTTAAGCGATTTGTCATTATAAACGCTACGTTTTACTTATATATGAAAAGCTACTAATTTAGTGATCGAATCTGTAGATAACGGTCTATATATATATTGTTATAGCTACAATTTAATTTGTTAGGTTACAATTTAAATAATTTTGTGATTATTCTTTTATTTATATATATATTTAATAGGCGAAGCACTAACAATCTTAAGTGTGGGTCAATAAAAAACAAGTGAAACCATAAACCCTAAATCCAATTTTTTTTATGATTAGTAAAATAATAATTAAAATAAATATAATTGATTTTTTATACCTTTATACAAACTCATTATTAGCTTCTATTATTAGTTTCTATCCAATTTAAGTGAGTTTAGTTTATAAATGGAAAATGTCATATTTGTTTTTAGGCACTTTAATTATTTAAAGATATAATTACTTGCCCTGCACACGCTTTCGACTTATTAAATGATAAAAAGAGCATTTAATGATAAATCTTATTAATTGTTTTTTTTTTTGGATTTTCTGTTTTTGATGTTGCTGCTGCTGTTTGTTATTGTTGTTGTAAATTGGGTTGTACATGTGGGTTGATTTTTAATTAATGGTGCTTCGTATGCGTTTTGCGTAGCCAAAACTTCCGGACATTGGGACCAAAGGACAACAGGACAGGACAACGAGTAAGTGGCAGCTGTGCTCTCCACATCTGCTTATGTATGTGGATTCAGATTGGCTATAAGAATAAACCCATACAAAGCAAATAAGACTAGCAGAAATAGCAGACTCAGCAACACTCTAGCTGGGCAGAACAGTCGAAAGCTGATAAAAAAAAATATTATTTGCAGATTAAAACAGAGATTGAAAATGTGAATTTTTTTATGGAATTATCTTCATAAGTTTTTCAGACGAATTTCAAAATTGTGGTCAGCATAAATAAATGATTTGCGGAGGCGGGTTTTGCCTGGCCATTTACCAATTAACTGGATATATATTTAGTGCCCAATATTTAGTGTATCCATATTTTAGTATATATCCCTTACATCCATTATTCCCTTTTAACTATAAAAATTATATTAAAAATTTGCAAACCTTTAATTTCAATTGCATAAAAAAATGTTAGCTGAGAGGAAATTACACATAACTAATATACTCCACAGTGAAACAGAAAAAAACGAGGGAAAGAAAAAATAAAATCGATATTTTGCGGAAATCATAAAAAATTATTTATGTATACCCGCGCACATGAACGGAATGGAACATTGACATGGGTTCTGGCCCATAACATGAATCCAACGTGGCCATTTGGCCTGCCCACAAAAAATACAATGCATGCATCTGTTTGTGTGTTTAAACAAACATACACATGTGTGTGTGTGTATATATGAACATACATATTGGTAGTACCAGTTGAGTCCACAACATTGGTAGCTAAACTTCTTTTTTGTTGTTATATAAATATATAATTATTATTAACAAAAAACACTTTTAAGCCAATTATAAATTATTCAATTATTACACATATAAAAAATATTTAATTTAATATTTTCTACCTTTTGACAATATCTATCAGAATGTCCGTCTGTCAGTCTGTCAGGTCCCGGGTTTGCAACTGCAACAGACCAACTGTTAACCACTTTGTGGCACAACTCAAATTGTGATTTGATTAAACCAATATAAAATCAGAAATCGATACAGATTATTTTTTACATAGCTTCTGCGCCAAATAAAAAAATATAATTGACAAACTTTGACAAGTTTCATTTGGAGCAAGCCAAAATAATTAGCCAATATCAGAGTATTCCGCAGTTGGTTACAACCATCCGCAGAACCGAAAAGTGGCATAAAATGGGTGCATGAATTTGTGTTGTTTTTTTAACTGACAACTGCATTTATATGTGAAAGTTCATTAACAACTGCAAACACATATTTTTTGTGTCAAATTCACAAAGTGGTTGGCAAAAATTGGTGTTTAAAGCTAAATGAGAGAAAGTTAAATTTTCAAGCGAATATTTTTAAGATGAGCACAGATTATACACAGATGATAAAAAATAAAATTTGCAGGTAAACTTGGAAAATGTTTATTTAATTAATGATTGATTACTTAGTTTGCGGAATTATTAAACAAAATTTAAGACTTGCGTCTTAACTTCAATAATCCACAAGCCTTGGCCATAAGCAACTGAGGCAAAACAAATTGCTCTGACCTTCCTGGCAGTAAACGAAGTCTATTGATACATGGACAGGACAGTGGCAAGCCACAAAGAGCAGGGCAAAGACCACAATGCCGCAGAGGTTCATGCCACAGGAGAGTCGAAGTCTGGTCGAGCCTGAGTTGAGCACTGCAAAAATGGCAGCTGTGCGACGATTGACGACACCATCAGCACAATCAGCATCTGTGGCAGCAACAGTGGCAGCAACAGCAGCAGCAACAGCAGCTGCGGGCGCCATCCAAACTTGTCCTTGTGGCTTGCGCGCACTTTAATTTCACTTTGTCGACCCCCTCAAAACCCCCTCAAATGCCTCACTGCCCACTGGACAAGATGCTGTTTCAAATAACTAAAATTGCTGTGTTTAAGCTTTGCACGATTTATCTTAATGGACTAAAGAATACATCAATGGAAACTAAATATCAATAATTAATGATGATGAACAAGAAGCTGTTCCACGAAGTATTTCCCATTTTGTTCATTTATTAACCAAATGTTCAGAGCAGAGTAAGAATAAATAAACATGTATTATTTGTTACTGCTAAAACGCAAGCTGATTATTAATATTTATATTTAAAATTTAAATTGGAAATTGAGGGAAAAAAATGTATAAATAAAAAAAATGTTTAAATGTGATAATGACACTTTTTTTTACAGTAGAGCAGCTTCTAAGAGAGATTAAGCTGGGTTCATTTAAAATTGATAAGAATTTTCCACAATAAGAAAGTTAAATATTATTTTAATTATAAAAGACATTTCTTGAATGTTGACTGTAGGAACTATTTAACAAAATACAAATATTCTGAATATATCTAATTATTACCCATGAAAATTGCAAAATAATCGTAAAATACTATATTTTCCACAATAGATAAATTTATCAAGTAGAGTATTTTACAGTCGGCTTTGTACGAGTGCAAAATTTCTTACTTGCTTTAATTGCTGTTGCTGCGGCAGCTTGGCCGTTGGCCATTTATTGTTTTCCACTTTACGCCAGTTGCCCCACAGCCAGCGCAGTGTCTCTTGGCAATTATTTTGTGTGTCTTTTGTTGTGTGTGAATGGTTGGTCCTTCAATTGTCAGAGTTTTTGCCATTTCTGAGCTATTGATGGCAATGGGGGGGTGTTTTGTGGGAAAGTATTCGTTTTCACTTACCATTACAGCGTTACGCTTGAAGTCCATAAAATTCTTCACCTCGGCCGCTAATTCACGCAGCAGGATAATGCCGTCCTTGCGCTTCACTTCGATATCATTGTCCTTAAAGCGCTGTAAAGAAAAAACAGACAAACCGAAAACAATTGTCAGTAAGGAATAAACAATGAAATTTATATTTAGACCGCGCCCAACTTTTGAGTAGGTCCTTACAGGGTTAAAGGGGTTATAAAACTTTTCCATTTGTCGGCATTGCTTTTTTATATTATTGGCAGTATCAAATTGAAATGTACTTCGTTTCCGCAAATTGTTATTAAATTGATTTTAATGTGTCTTATTAATTTAATAAGATTTTCAATTTGAGACCTCGCGATCTGCGTGGCAATTATCTTGGTTAAGTAGCAGCAGTTAAGTTGCACGTGCAACTCATTGGACGCAAGACAGGAGACTTGAGCACCATTTAGGACAAAATTAAAAGCGTTTAGCTGAAATTAAAACGTACATGGCTAAAGGACATTTTTTAAAATCGACATCTCTTAAAAAGTTAGAAATTAGCTACAATATAAAAATACTTCGAATTTTTTAATATTTATTATTCATCAAGATTTATCATACAAGATTTATTGTAATTTAATTTTTTATTTAATTTACAGTTAAAATTCAAATTAAAAATTAAATTATCTGAATCTATTCGCTCTTTCAATTTAACGTGAAACTTTAACTTCTGCAAATTTAAGCCGACACGAAATGTGATTGAATAACGCATATATATATAGTATATAATGTATACGAAATATGTTTATGAAAAACGTGAAATGAATAAATTTAAGTATATAAAAAACTATTATTTACAAGTAAATATAAATGTCATAGAAATCATAGCTGTGACTTATCAACTATTAAACTTATTAAGAAATTAGCGTGAACATTGAATTTGTAAATTTCATTCAAATTCATAAAATATTAAATAAAAATATTATTCAAATATTGATAATCTTACTTTATTATAATTCAATTTAATGAAAGCTTTGCATCCAATAACTTCAATTTTTGTGCACTTCCATTTATGGCAATAGTCAAAATCTGTTCTGTTAATATCCGGCAAATGCTCGAAAAATAACTTCTCAAATGCCACCGACATATTTTGGGCGTTTTAAGTCCACATTTTGAATTTATGAAGCAGACATTCAGCCATGCACTGGATCAACTTTTTAGCTGCATTTTAACACACACATTTACACACAGATTGCATGTGTTGTGCATGTTTGACAGTATCTTCAGCGAACCAACAAATGCCTCAGAAGACTTTTCCATGCAGTTTCAGTTTTGTGGCCGCACAGCTTTTGGCTCAAACCACAAATGTGTGTGTGCAATGTGTGTTTGAGCGAGTGTGTGCAATTCACTAGAGATGGTTGAGTAATGAACTTTTCAATATAACAGCAGACACGAACCACAAATCTGAATCCCCTAAAGTCCAAAAATTCAACAGGAATTCTATCTATCAATATTTGTGCTTTAAGTCAGCACTCTAAGCCAATATCTTCAAGTGACTGGCTTATCTCAAAAAATATTAATTATATACAAATAAGCATTAGTTTTTGGCACAAATTATGTTCTCAATAGTTCAGTTTATAATATTTAATTTCCTTTGCAACATAAATTGAAATATTAAATCTTACGCGCTTGTCCAATTAAATCTCTCAAAACAAAACGAAATTGACAAAAAATATTGTTTCATAAATTGCTATAAAATAATAAGTTTCCGGGCTCAATAAAAACGTTAGTTGATTTGTAATTGAATTTTGTCATAAACGATTGGATTCAAATTAAATATCAACATATCAAATATAAACATACATTTTTTAATATGAGTGCCACATAAGAAACCATTTGTTATATCGAGTATTAAAATTTTCAACAACGCTAAGTTTGATTTATATACAAATTAGTTAGCACCCAATTATATTTATTTTAGATTTAGTTTTTTGCTAGGTTTCTTACACGTTGCACGAATTAAAATCCGACACGCAACCGACTCTAGCAGACCCACAAAGAACAGGTTCTGTCAGCTTCTTTAAGGGCTTTGACAACGTTGCAGTCGCTGCTGCTTCTGCTGCTGCTGCTGGTACTGAATCAGTTAAGAAAAGTTTTCTAATTAATTCGCTGAGAACATCCACACCCAAAGACACACACACAGAAACACACAGACGCACACACGCACCGTCTAAAAGTATGCTGCAAAATCTTGGCGTTTTTATGATTACAAAATTCTGACAAAAATATAATTTAACTGACAGTTTCTCGTTCTGTAAAGTGACAATTGTTAAATGGTGTCAAATTCACGCCCAAAAAGCTATCTGAGAAAAGTCATTTAATGCAGCTGCAGCAAACTTGGATTGAAAATCAAATTTGTTAAAATTATAAACTATTTGTCAGAAATTAAGTGGGCTTTACTTAAGCAGCTTAGAAAGTGTGGCTTGTGAATAATTGTAATGATTTGGAATTTAAATAGAACCAATGACTACAATTTATAATAGATATAATAGATATATAATAGATAACAGATATGTTATGAAAAAAAATAAACTTATTTTATTTTGTGTTGGTATTTTTTTTAGTGTTTAATAAAAATTGCAAGCTTTTCCAACGATTGTGTTTATATCAAAGTGAAAGAGAACTCCTCAAATTCCGTATAAAAATTCAATTTCTCCAGGCATTAAAACAAACGACAAAACGTTCAATGGAAATATAATTATGTTTCGCAGCGCGATGTGTTGGTGTCTCTTGTCTGCCACAAGCACTCTTCTCCTCTCCAACTTGCCCCTTTCGAATCAAATCAAAATGTGTCACCCATTAACGTGGCCACTAAATGGGTGTCTCGCAGCAGGGGTAAGTTAACATATATATGAACATATATATATATAATTATATATAAAGTTGACTGGCAAAAGCTAAGAAAATGTCAAGAAATTTCGAAGAAACGGAGCAAACTGTCTGCTGCTCAACGGCATGTGAAATTTAATTAGACACATTAAGCAGCAAAGTGATTTTTTAAGAGCGAAAAAAATCTACAATGAAATCGTGTAGACAAAGTTGATGGCACATAAAGTGTGTCCTCAGCTTTCCCCATTAATTAATAGTTGCAAATAGCAGTGCTCATTTTAATAAACCAAATTAGAGCATTATAACTGAAACAATCGATATATTAACGAATTTTTTTTGACACCCTCAGATAAATTGACTTGAGTCTTGGTTAATATATTCGTTTATTTGGTGGCATTGGAAATCAATAGCATGTCGATATAATTTCCACAAATTTAAGTTAAGAGTTATCCAAATTGGTAGGATTTTCAACAATTAAAATACAAATATTCGCGTTTGATTAATTGTGTATTAAAAAGTTTATTTTATAAAATTAAATATATTTTTAGTACCTCTTGTAAATGTCTAATTTGTTAAATTAGTAGCTTTCTCAAAATAAAAATGTTTGAGCCAGTTTTTGGAATTTTTTTTTGTTACTTATCTTAATTTAATTAATTTTTTTTAAACTTTCACAAACAAATATTCTTCAAGTTTACAAAAAATCCGCTTCTTATAATCGGTCAAATTTTTTATTCCGCACAATTTTTATTGTTTGCAAAGGGAAAAAAAAACATTTTCCACTAATCGAATAATTAATTGACATGTCAAAAAATATAATATATATTATATTATGACTATTTAAGCGTAAGTTTGTTGATAGCCATAATTCTCAAAAAAAAAAAAATAAAAGAAAAAAATGTGAATGATGCAAATCGTTGCGATTGGCCGATAAAGTTGCCATTGTTTGCGTCAATTGAAAATGATTTATAGCAAGTCGAAACCATTAGGGACATTTCAAAATATCAAAAGCGATAATGGCCAATGTGGAGGGGCTGAGAAAAATATGTATAGAAAATTAAAAGCATGTCAAACAGGGAAACCGCAGCAGGAATGGCAACAAAATAAAATAAGAAAATCTCGCAAAAGCGACGCCACAGCAGCTTGCAACATTTTATAAAGCAATTTCCCCCGGCAACGGCATCGAAATGCGATGCACGCCTGAAGGACATACGAGAACTTGTGCATGCGTGCGTGTGTGTGTGTGTGTGTGTGAGTGAGTGTGACAGTGTCCCGCCAGCAAGAAAAACTATATACAAAATATATACAATATAAAGCGGGTGTGGCAGCAACAGCAGCAGCAGCATCAGCCATAGAAACTTTTTCATTTTGCGGTTGACTCTGGAATTCGTAAATGTTGCGCAAGAAGTCGCTCGGAAGACTCAAGCCCAATCTCCAATGCTAATGCTGCTGCTGCTCCGAATCCTGTTGACTACTGCATGCGCTGCGTGTGCAGATGGCAGCAGCAAACTTTAAGTGGAGCAAGGACAATGGGTAAGGTGTGACTGCTCCCTGCTCCCTGCGACCCAATGCCACAGCAGACATTCCTGAGCAGCTCAGCTGAACTGCTGCTCCTGGCTGCTCCTGCTGCCTGCTCAGATTCCAGCACAAGTTAAGCAGCTTACGCATGCAGCTCACCTGACAGCTCACCTGGCCACTCACCCTTACCCTCACCCGCACCCGGTTGATTATGCACTGCACTCGCCACGTTTCTACCAAAAAACAAAAAAAAAAACAAGTCAAGGACTCCGTTTTCAAGAGGCAGCTCTGCTGGCTACGTTTCTATCCGCCTCGCCTCGCCTCTCCTCTCCTGGCCATGCCTTGCCGCGCCCCACAATTCGCTAATTAGATTTTAATGAAGATGTCGTCTGGTAACCATAACCTACCATCTACTCTACTCCTCACCCCCTCATTGTCTGGCAACAATGTTCAGCATCTATGCTCATGTTTCCATATGCACTAAATCCCAGTTTCCCTAACACGTTCCTCCACATCACATTTCCTTTGCTTTAATTTCATATAATCCTTTTTTGTTCTAGCGCTTTTTGGTACTGATTAATGGTTACTCAGTGAATTAGTCTGATTTTAAAATAAATTTGTTTGTTTTCGGATCACTCTTAAAGTAAGCAAATTCATATAATAAAAATTAGTGAGAGCAATTAGAGATTTGCTCAAGATAGGCAAAGATTTAATAAGAGTAAGAAAATTTCGAATTTAAATAAATTAATTTTATTGCAGGCAAAAAAACACAGAAGTCTGCAAATCTTGCAGAGCAGAGCAAAACTGTTCATATCTAAATTTGATATTGTTGATTTTGATTCCAATGTGAATTTGTTTGATTTTAAGATAAATTTGTGAAATATACATAATTTTTTTTTATCACTCTGAAACTAGTCAAATTCGTATAATGAAAAGGCATGAATTTAAAAAGAGCAATTAGAGATCTGCTCAAAACAGGCAATGATTTAATGAGATTCAGCAAATTTGCGGATTTAAATAAATGAATTTTATTGCATGCCAAAATACTCGGAAGTCTGCAAAAATTGGCACAGCAAATCTTGCAGAGCATCTAAATTCTATTATTGATTTTAATTACAATGTGTATTTGTTGGATTTTAATTTGTGAAATATACATTATATATTTTCTGATCACTCTTAAAATAAGCATATTTGTATAATGAAAACGACATCAAATTAGAGAGAGGTAATGAGATGTCTGCCCAAATATTTAATGAGATTTCGCAAATTTGCTGATTTAAATAAATAAATTTTATTGCTGGCCAAAATACGCAGAAGTCTGCAAAAATTGGCACAGCAAATCTTGCAGAGCAGAGCAAAACTATTCACACCCAAATTTTATTGTTGATTTCCAGAACCAGAACAAAATTCTTTTGGGAAATCAAATACACTTTTTTTGTGCCGTTAAGCTGCGTTTGCCATTGATTGAATTAAATATTTAATTTACTGTATATTTACATTAAAATTACATACAACAGATGCCGCCCTTTGGACCACTGAATCTGTGTTGCTTTGCTGTTGGTCATTTACATTTCCATTTCCATTTGTTTGCCGTGTTTGCCCCCCTCCTCTCTACTCTTCACTCTACCCTCTTCCCCCACCCAACTTCAGCTTCAATGTTGTAGTTTGTCATGCTCGCAATTTTCGCCACCAAATGACAACAACAGACTTTAATATTTGCATAGACAGCCACCACTGCATATGCAAACACACAAATACACATGCACACACACACACACACACATACATATATATATACAGTATATATATATATATAGTATATTGTGGTAAGCTTGGCGCCGGACGCTGTGCCTCAACTTAAATGCATTCTGGAGCTCTGGTGGACCACAAAGGGCACAAAACTCATGAACTTGAGTTACCAGTTGCTAAAGGGGTATTCTACCCACCGCACCCTTGCCACACCAAGCCACTCAAATAAGGCTAACCATTTGCCTTGGCACGCCCCTCGAGTGCCTCCTTATCCACGTTGTTGTCGTCGTGGTAGTCATGCCTTGATTTACGATTGGTCTCTTTACAGCCCACAACACACACACACTAACACACACACACACACAACTTCAACGCATAGTTACAGCCATTCTTCTGCCATTTGCCACCCAACGGTTTTAGCCTTTATCAAACACACTAAGTGTGTGTTTTTGTGTGTGTGTGTGTGTCACCAAAGCCTACAAATGGAGGCTGCAAAGCGACGGCAGTGGGGAACACTCCAGCTGAAGTTAGCATTGGGCACAAACAAATTGCCAGCAATCTGCATTTTGGGTTGCACCCAAAAATTATAATTGCATAGAAACGCAACACACACACATACACACACAGTTTAACACACACACATAGATAACTCACAAACAAGCACATAACAAAATTTAATTTTTTGTTTGTTTTTCCAGCAGCACAGACAATTTGCCTGGCAGCTTTCGCAGCTAATTGCAGCCAACTAACAAAAAAGGTTAAAGCGAAAATTACATAAAATTATTTAATACTTTAATTTTGTCTACTACTTAAATTAAGTACGATTTACTTAATTTCAATTGCTAAAACATGATAAATGTAAAAATTGACATAGCTCAAATTGAAATAAAAAGTCGAATTGAAAACAATTTAAATTTGAATCTAGTTTTAAAGTTGTTGGAAATTAAAATGCTTTGTCGATTTACACTTCGAGATATATCGAGAAAAAAATAGAGAAAATAACCAATTAAATTATAAAACAACAAACAGTTTGAATTTGCTGCCTGCAAATTGGTTTCTATTTAATAGTTTGAGAAATCGATGAAAAATATTTGCATTTATTTCACTATCCCTGTCAAAATGTTGTCGTAATTTTACAGATGAAAAATCATGTTTTAATTGTAGATTTCAGGCATAGAGATAGAGTATATAAAAAAAATGGTCTTAATAAAAATTTATTTTAAGTTTTTTACATTTCAAAATGAAAACTGATGAGTTTCTTTAGTGAATTGTAGTAAATCAATTATTTTAGTGTTAAGGGTCATATTTTAAGAAAAAGAATTCATAGAAATATTTATTTACGTAAGAGTTTTTAGATATGGTAAATTTGTTATTAATATAAATATATTTCGTGCAATTTTGTTTATTTTTGTTAGGCTAATGTTAATGTTCTGTTGAAAGTAAAAAATTCTCAAATATGACAATTATTTTTATTATCTATTTTATAGAAGAGCTCTGATTGCTAACTATTTTAAAAATAAGCAATTTCAATAAGGTATTTAGATATCACGATAAAGGTTTGTCGTGAAAAAGAGATATCACGATAATGTTTTGAATTTAGGCGGTTCAAATCGGTAGCTGTCCAAATACCCACTGAACTGTTTGTGTCGATGCTAAATCAACGTTTATTTTTGGCAACGGCAATTTATGTTTTATTTAATTGTTGTTCACACAATAATTTCTGAAACTGGCATTGCATGAGGAACAAAAGTAAAGTTCATATGTCAAAATAATTGATTTATTGACAAATGTTTTGCATAACACTATTAAGCTATAAATTAATTACACTTATTTTATGTAATTCAACAGAATTAATCAAGCATATGTTTTTTAAATAAATGTGAAAATCAAATTATGACAATTGCATATTCTGCATGGCAAACAAACTAAATAAATTCAAATTGTGAACAAACTTAATTATATTTAAAAACGATTTATTAGTAATAAATTTTAAAAATATTACGAAAATGTATTAATTTTATAACATATTTTTCTGCTCAAAAATAAAAGATTATCTAGTAAAAAAAATCGATATAAAAAGGTCAAACAAATCATCTCTTGTGTCATCTGAGCCCAAGCAACTGAATATTGGTACTTTCACACACACACTCACACACACACACACAGAGGCCCTGGGCAATTGCAATCAAGTCGGCTTACAGTTAGTTTACGTCAATCTTCAATGAGCAAAGAGGACGACACTGAGCCCAAAGTACACAACTGGAGAATAATTTGCAAGCTACTTTTCCACTGGCTACCAGTAAGCCCGAAAAAAAAAAATGAGAAAAAAATGTGGATGGAAAATTGTAGGAAAATGAGAAGAAAAACGACAGCACGCGCCGCATTTTCATTTTGCCAGTAAACAGTTAAAAAGTTTTGTATTACGTGCAAAATGAGCGCGTGCTTAAATTTATTTACATGCGAATGAGAATAATAGCAAAAGAAAACCTGCAAATTAACAAGAAGACAAAAAGAACGACTTGGAGATACCCTCTAAACGAAGTCTTCAATTCGATATCAAAATTTTAACAAATGCAAATGTATATTTATGCCAAATAGAAAAGCCATTTCTTCAAGATTGTGTCTTTTATCAACAATCGATTTTTATCGATATTTTTAATTTAAATTAAAATTGCTTTGCCCAATTACTGATTAACTGAAAAGTTCTCTATCTCTCTGAGATCTTAGCTCTGAGATAGTTATATCAACTCAGCATTTGTTCAGAGCTTCTTCTTTCCCCCTTTTCATGCTTTTGCACAACTTTATTAGACCCATTTGGCCCACTTTTATAAGTTTCAGGTTATAAAAAGGAAACATTGACAGGCAAATGTTGAAGAAACCAGAACTAAAGAGAATACCCCAAATACGAGAAGAAAAACAAAAAGAAATATGAAATGGGAAATGCCATTTCCTTTGCCATTTCGACATGTATTTGACCCATATTTCATTGTAAGCATCCCGAGATAAGGAGTCGGCAAAAGACACACTATAAACAAGGCACAAGACATGCTAATAATGATCACAACAAGAAAGTTGCCGACTGCATAATGCTCTGGTACTAAAAGTAAAATATGCCAAAACGAAAAACTAGTTATTAAAATAGGTAATCCTTTAGCTAAATTTCAAAATTGTTAACTCCACGAAATTTAGAAGTACTTTGCATAAATCCAATATGCTTTTCTTAACTTCTCTGTCAGAGTATAAATACAATTACAACAAAGAGCAAAACAGTGACAAAGAGCGACTTCATCATAGCCATCATCATCAACATCATCATCGTTGCCAACACATCATTGTGTGTAATCGATGTATTGTTCCATCTCGCTTCATCTTCTTCCATCTCTTTCCATCTCCGTCTCGTCTCATTACATTTTACTTCGTTGTGCTTTTTGGCCCGTTCGCCACTCTATTTTTCTTTGAACCTATATGCGCATAACGTATACGCCGCGTTGGCTGTCTGTCATTTTGGACTACAGCACTAATGTGTTACACTTTGTACCCTATCTTTCCACATTGTTCTACTCGGGAGTTTCTAGAGCAGCTACTAAGTAAATAAATATTTCTAATGTAATCCCGGATTACCAATCCCATTAAGCGTGTAAGTATTCAATCCAAATTCATTTAGCTCATCAAATTTGCGCGCTGGCTCTTAATTCTAAACAGCAAACCCACTTGTACAAATTATACAGCTATATATTTATATATATAAAGCATAGTTAAAATAAAATATTACTGTAATAAATTATTTATTACCAAATTATTAATGGGCTTAGCTGTTAAAAAATGCACAGTTTATTCCGATTCCAAGTTCCAGTTAAGAAAAAAAAATATTAAGTTTTTATAAAAATTTTTTCCATTATTAAATCGACTACGAAACCAATTTTTAAAGATTTATATTATGGTTAAAGAACTAAAATTTGTAACCGATTGACACCAGAGAACAACAATTAATAATAATTATACTATTAATAAATAATACCAAGAAAATTAATAATTTCGAGATTTACTGAAAAAAGCGATACAACAGGTGAATTTTTATAGATTGATTTCTATATTTTCACATCTTGGACTTTACGGAATATTAATATCGATTCTTTAGGGTATTTTTACAGAAAGCTATATCTATTTATTTTTTGTATGTTTCCAGACATACCTCTGCGTATGCCTGTCTGCCCAAGATATTTACAATATGGCTTGAGTTGTTTTTATTTTTCTTAGCTAGTCAGCGTAAAACGTAGCGAAAATTAAAATTAATGAATGTGCGCCACACACAGGAATCCACAATAAGCACACACGCACCACACACACACACACACACATCTAACAACAGGGCGAGTACCTCTCGTACATCGTGCAACATTAAAATGCGTTTGTAATGCCTAAAACGGTGGCTGCCACAACCTACCTTCTGGAGTTGACGTGTAGCCATAAGAGGCTTAATCTGTGAGTTTACTTATTGTCATCGTAAATGTTGCTCTTGAGTGACATCAACTTTTTTAACATCCACTTATTTTAACAATGACATAAGTCCTGCCAGTTTGCTAAAGCAATACAAAAAAAAACAAAACCGGAGCATTTGGAGCTAACCGGGTCAGAATTCAGTATTTTTTTTAAGTATTCATTGAATAATGTCGACATATATTTCGTGAAGAGTTTGTAGAATGTGTTTTGCATCAGGTAATACTAATTTAAAGTTTAAACTATATTAAAAACTAATTTGTGTATTTTGCAATGCATTTGTTCTACACTCTATTTTAGTTTAATTTTTAGACAGCCAACTAAAAAAATTTTTAACAAAATGCTTAACTTCAATTGACTAAAAAAACCTCTTATTAATTCATTATTTTGTGTTTATAAAACTTAAATGGCATAATCATAAAGGGCAAACAACTGTTTGCTTTCAATGTAATTAATGTTGAAGTATTCTCAGCACTTAGGTCAGGCTAGCAAAACTTTGCTAATGAAATTAATAATAAAATACATATGTTGCTGAAAATGACTTTAAATTTGATTATTAGACGTTCTTAATGACTATAAAATTGTGTTAGATATGTGTTCTAATTGACTTGTACTTTATTACCGATTTCCCAGTCTTTCAGTCTGATCAAGTTGTATTTATCTAAGTTTAATTCTGACAGAAAGGCGAACATTTTCTTACAAAAATTCATAAATCTACTTTTGTTTGTAATTTTTAAATGAATGCTGATTTTGTAAGAAAACTAAAACGTGTTTAAATTTCTCAACATTTGTTTTAAATTTTCAACAAAGTTTCTTATGCATGCAAAACACAAGCAAATATGTATAAAAAGTGACTTGTAATAAAGAAAGGCGAGTAAATCATGCATGTCTGATTACACGCAGAAATATAAGCCAGAATACAGCAGACGCAGATCCGGCAATCAGCCAAAGCCAAACAGTCATGCTTATTAACACAGATACACACAGATACACACAACACACAAACACAACACACACAACGCGCACAGAGTCAGCCTCGAGCCTCGAGCCTTGCCTCAATTAGCCTCATTTGTGTTTAAATTGTATTAGAGCAAAAACCACCACAAAATAAAAGCAAGAAAATTACTTTACACAAACAACAAAATTAACGCATTTGCTGGCAAAGCCAGGCACTAAGCCACTAAGCATCATTTGGCCATTTATCGATAACCAAAAATACCCCCCAATTTTCCATGTCAACATGAAAACACAAAAAGCAATCGCAGCCATTTACAAATGTCTTATCTGAATGTTGACTTAAATATTTATATGCTATTTGTTTAGGATTGCCCCAGTTATATGACATATACATATATATATATATATATATATATATATATATATATATATATATATTGTGGATATATGTTCATATTATAAGCATCGTAGCGTTGATAAGTATTTACTCACACTTTTGATTTCATTCATTTTGGTGAATTGGCGTCCAAATTCCCATAAATCAACTCCAAATTTTAGGGCCCAGTTGCGCACTCTGAAATGTAAACAAAAATAATTAATAAATTAAGTTGCGTTAGTTGAAAAAAATATGTAAAAATCACATTTAAATATGACATTGTAGACTTCAGTTAAAAACAAAGTTTAATTTAAGAAAATAAACTCAAAGTTGAATACGAGTTAATTGTTTGATTTTTGATCAATTTCATTAATTTTGCAAATACTAGAAAAAAGTGGTTAAGAAACTTAATTTTTATATTGTTGAAAGTACAATTGGAAATTGTAGTATTTTTGTATGTGTTCATAGTAATATTAATATAATTCATAGTATAATTAATTTAATATTATCTAATATTAATCGACAAGTGATATTTGTAATTTTTCTAATTCTTTTACTAGTTTCCCTTATAGATAAATTGATTTTTTATTTACACGAATCTGGGTGAAATTATACATTTCTCTTGTCTAAGCAATTTCTTCCATTTTTGCTCTTTACTTTCTATTTGATATTTATAAACGCACATTTCGCGATTATTTTTACATAAAAAAAAAAGCAACTGGAATTTCTGACCATTATCCAATTTCAGTCAATTCTTTGCCACTTTATATCGTTTCAATGTTTGCCCTTCATACCACCCCCTCCCCGCCATAATCCGTAGTTCGAAGAACATTTTTTGTCGCTGCCATAATAGAATTTTCATATAATTCAAATCATTTTGGGCAATGTCGCTGGCCATAAAACGTTGTCTGCCTTTGCTTTTGTGTCTGTGAACAGGCAACTTCTATTCAGGCTGCCACTCAACCCCCCCACTCCCTCATTTTATGTCTGACTCCACTTTTCTGTTTATATACACATGCGCTTATTTTGTATCTAGATAGAAACCCAAACGCTGACGCTTACGATTAGAGTGTAGCTGCTCGCCAAACATAATCAACATTGCGTATACGCAATGTTGTATTTGCTGCTGTTTCTGTTGTGTCTGAATACTTCAGATTGTATATTATTTATATACCACGAAATGTGTAAAGCGCTGAAGCAGAAATCAATAAAGCCGTAAATAAAATATATATTTTCGTCGCCATTTGAGTGGACTTGGTCAAGTCCGTCTGGAGATCTCCACACACTAATCCCCAAGTTCTTAAGCTGTATTGATTAAACTGGTTACAGCGGTTGTACATGCTAAAAAAGTAAATGTTACGAAAATACTTTTTGGGCAATAAATGAATAAGAACGTTCTTAAAATAATTTCTGTAATCGGCATAAAATAATTAACGTGTGACACATTTTTTTAATTTTTACCGTGTTAGTTACTAATTGCTGACATTTTATTTAATGTTTTTTTACAATCCTTGCCATGAATATTAAACCATTTATGTTTTAATTCCCCAGTTGTCTAGCAAAATTTAGTTTTAAAAAATTTAATTGAATTATTCAAGATACAAAAAGAAATATTACAATTTATGTACTTTTTGTATATATGTAGTAGTATGTAGGTTTTATTTGAATTCTTAAATAAACTGCATTTGTATTTAAAACAATTTGATTACTAAATCTAAATATATTAAATAATAATAAATAAATAAAGATGAATAAATTTTAAATCGTTTCTAAATAAAGATGAATAAATAAATAAAGATGAATAAATTTTAAATCGTTTCTCCGTTAATTTAAAAAGAAAAATATTCCATAGATAAGGAAAATCATTTGCACCAACCCAGTTGCCGAGTTGTCGGCAATGCCAAACAGTTGTACAAATACTTTTATGTAGCACTGTATGTAATAAGTATATAAATATACGCTTTTAGGTGCTTAGCAACGCTTCGTCGGGTTTACAAGGTTTGCTCTTTTTTTGATGATATTTATTCAATTGCTGTTGCTATTGTCTTTTTTCGCTATCTGCTGCGATTTTCATTTGCTTTGACTTTTGAGTTTGGGTAATAAATGTTTGCCAAATGTTATCACAAAATGTTTTTTGTCTTATACTTGTCTCCTTCAGTTGACTTAATATCCTGCCTATCCAAAGAACTGACTTTATCTGCGAGTCTACTTATTTCTGTCTTGGTTTAATCTTGTCATGAGTTTGCCAGGATTTTCAATGAGCTCAACTCGTCTGGAATGTTCTCGCTTTCTTTTGATTATGGTTTTTTGAATAATAAATTTACAAATATTAAATTTAATATGACAAAATGTAGCAGAGAAAATTGGTTTAAAAAAAACTCAAGAACGTGCTTAATAAGTTCCATCAGTGTTAAAAATTTCCTGTTGAAATTTAGCTATAATTTCTGTGTACTTTTAATGGGCTTGGAGATATCTCTTTATTTCTTGTCTCTGATGATACATTTGTACCTTGGTTTTATTGGGCATTGGGAAGGAAAGGAAAAGGAAAATCATTTCGATTTCAATTATGCAAACTACAAATAAAAAACTACAACCTGAAAACCTATTGACCTGGTACGTGTGCCTGTCGCGGAACATAAACTTGGCAGAAAAAGTGAAAACCTAATGCTAAGGACCCAGGTAAAACTAGTTCGATGGCTTTACATATATATATATATATATGACACTCGAGCGTGACGAACATGGTTCGTGCTTAAAATGCAGATACAGAAGACAATGCAAAAGAGCACCTGAGCTGGGCTGAGCTGAGCATCAGGCCAGGTGAGGCTGATGTGCTGTCATGTAGCCAAAAATCTTGTCCCCATTCCGCCTTCTTCACGTAGTTTTTTAGCCATTGTCAAGTTTTGTAGTGCAGAACAAAACTTTTTATTTTTATTATTTTATTTTCAAAGCACGACAAAATGTCCAACGAAGGCCAAGCGAGCCAAGATGACGTTGATGGTATTTCATTGGTGCTTGCGGTATTTATGTTCTGGGTTTTTAGTTCGATTCTGCATTGCCTAGTGAATGTGTGTGTGCAAGTGTGTGTGTGTGGGTGTGTGTGTGTGTGTGTACCTTATCCTTTTATCTGCGCTAGCTACTTGAATTGTATTTTGGCTTTTCAATTTTTGTATTGTGGCATTCATTTATTTATTCGTTAGTGACAACCGTCTGTAAAAGCTCAATCCTTTTCGACATTGGGTAGCTGAGAAGTCCAATAAGTTAAAATCACTTAAAAAAATATATGTCTTACATGATTATCCAGTGAGTATATTTTTTGGACACCTGTTATCAGCTACAGCGTTCTCAAATCAGATATTTTAAATTAGAAAAAAAACTAACAATTAATTCTGAGGATGCTATTAGATGTAGTTTTCTTTATCTTAAAATATTGTATAATTATTCATATACTTTTTGAATGTTAAAATAAAAAAAACCTTAAAATTACGTAAGAAATTTATTTTTTTATTATTTTACTTATTTAACACCAATCAAATACGAACAATTGTAAAAATAGAAAAAAAATAAACTGTATAGTTGACAAAAATTTATTTATAATTGATTATAACTAAAACTTGGAGTAAGAACGCGTTCATGTCTGCGTCAGCTAAAGTTTTAATATTAGGATACGGCAACTGGGGGTCTGGGAAATCGATAACAAATCGAACATTGAAACTACTCACATTTATAAAATTAGAGTCCTTAAATTCAGATGGTAAATTATTAGTAATTTTCGTCAACGATAAGCAATGAAATTTTCAGTATATTCTTTTATTCCCCGCTTCTTAAAGTCTTTGAGTACAGGTAAATTATTGACAAACTTTTATCTTTTGCTGAGCCAAGTCAAAAAAGAAACCTATTTTTCTGCTGGTAATATTTTGCTACCAGGGTATAAGGAAGTCGTCTACAGACTGCAAAAATCTTACTTGGTTTTGTTTTTATTTTACTTTTTTTTTGTTTGTTTGTTCTACTCGCTTACAATTTGTTGTTGCTGTTGTTGCAGAGGCAATTGACACGAATGCTGCTTAAAACAATTAAGCATTTCCATCACTGACTCGGCGAATGGAAAATGTGTCTGTGTGTGTGTGTGTGTGGGCGTGGCAGATCTAATTACAGCCGTGGCAGCTCAAGTGAATAAATAAAAAAAATCACAATAAAGGCAAGCAGGAAGCAAAGCGAGGCAAAACAAACAAACAGACAGACAAACAGACAAACAGACAGATAGACAAACAGAGCGCTAACTACTTATGACAAATGACAGTGAAAGTGCATTAAGCGGTAAATGCAATGACTGGGCATAGTCTATAGAGGGGGGCGTGGTGGCTGCAATGGGTATGCTGGCTAAGAACGTTGCCTCTGCGGCAATATATGGTTTTTATTTTACACTCGCACTTTGGTTGCAAATTAAGTAGATTTTAAATTTGCCTGGCAACACGACAAGTTAATTTATAAATAGAGCGAAGCCGGGCATAAAATGCAGACCTGCACTGAGAGTGCAAGTGAGAGGCAAAAGAGTGAGACGGTAAATTAAATAGAGTAAAGACAAAGTTTTGTAAAACTGAAAGAAATTCAAATGTGCATAATGCTAAAAGAAGTAAATCTGAGCAGTAATCTGATTTTAAAAAATTTAACAAGGTTGTATTGAAGCTTAGGAAACTTCGTTTTAAAACTAATAATTCAAATTTTCTATTCATAATCACAGTAGTCAGTGCTAATATATTTTATTTATGGATCTTAATGTTTGCTTTATGTAGATAGAAGGCAGAAAACGATACTTTTTTGATTGATAATAATAATTTTACAAATTTTTAATTAGAGAAATGCACTTATCCACCGATCATCCTACTTAATATCCCCTTTCAATTAATAAATTTAAGATACTCAAAGTAGGCCACAAAATTTAACTAATATCTTAATTTTTCAGTCTTTCCTCTTCAGCACAACTCACTGTTAAATCCTGATATTAAACAAGAATTTACATGTGCACCTTATGGAATCGGAAAAGTCAACTTCTGTTATGTTTACACATTTGAAAAACTTTAAAATATCCTATTTACCAATTTGAAATCTGTACTGGGTATAACAATCGCAGATGGTACAACAAGCTAGCAGGAGCAATCAGCTGGAATGCATCCGGGAACAAGAAAAAACCGTTGAATGACCAAAGCAAAAAAATAAATAATTCTAGAACTAGCGAGCATTAACAAAATTTGGGTCAGTTACATCAAAAGCTATGGGGCAGCTGAAACGTGCGCAACTTCATCATCATCATCATCATCATCGTTTTGATTACGTGCCTCAAACATAATCGTCAAGGCTGTGCCCCAAAGGCTCCTTTAGTTGTTCTTGTTGTTGTTGTCGTTCATCTCGCAGAGCAAAAAGTTGAAAAAATATTTAATTGAATTTCTGCAGTGACACAGAAGCGAACAACAACAAAAAAATCACAGAAAACCAAACAAAAGTTTATATTTCAAATTAATGAAATTATTGTATACGCATGCGTCTCAAATTGTCAAAGACATAGAACAAAAAATGCTCAAGTCGAGGGAGCTCGAATTGCAGATAAAATATCATCACAAGTTGTCAAAAAACAATATTGTCGCTTGATATATATTTCAGCTGAAAGCTGAACAACTTCTGACCCTAAATTAATCAGGGAAATATTTCTTCAAAATTAGAAAGCTAGTTCTTGAAATTTTGAGATTTCATTGGTAATTGATTTTTAATAATCGCTCTCTGTCCTCTCTCTGAACCTAGAGCATAGGAATATGCTCTCATACTTCAAATAAAGTAGCACACTTTTGTTTACCAAATTTAACAGCTTTGTGCATAAAACAGAAGAGTTCAATTTTATAGTTGCCATAAAAAAAAGCTGGGATGTCATCAGCCCAACTCATAAAGCAGAAATCATGATAATTGCAAAAAAAAATTATTTACCTAATCAGCAACATGTTCTTTCCATTTTTAACATTTAATTTTTACTGAAGTAAAAATCTCAAGTAAAAAGGAAATGTATAATCAGAATTTTCCATTATATAATGATTACTTAAATATTTAAGACCAATCAAATAAGAGTGCCAAGATAAGAAAGTCAAGAGAAAATTACATAATCGATTATAAATATCTAAATTATTAAAAAGGTGTTTACTATTTCGATTGCTTACTCATTGTGGGGTATATCCTCATCCTGGTCGGCGACAGCTGAACCCACGAGCCTGTGCATTAGAAGCACGCCCAGCAACAGGGCCAGAAAGCAGTTCACCTGTTTGTGCTCCATTTTGATGGCGAATTTCGGTGAAATTCAACGCGTTGTGTTTCGATTTTAGTTGGGATTTGAATCTGTGGTTCCGTAACCAACACTCAATAATATATTTTCAATTAACTTGCACAATATTCATATTATTATTTATTTTTTTGTTGTGTTCATTTTTTGATGTTTGCCACAAATTAGCTTACCAGACGAATCTGGAATTGTTTTGCTTTTTATCGATATTTTTTTTATAAAAAAAATGTAATTTCGAATTTTAGTTAGTTTTTTATTATTTATTTTTAGCAAACAGTTTATTTTGATGTATTTTTTAACGAAACATGAGAATTCCGCATTTTTATAAATTGCCAACAACACTTTTTATAACATTTCTGGCGAATGCTTAACATTTTAATTAAAAGTTAATAAATTATCCTTTAGAGTGGGATGCTGATGTCCTTTAGCTACTGTAAATAAAAGAAGCGAAAAAACATAAACAATTTTTATTAAAACTTTTGAATTGTATGTTTGGTTAATAATTAAATTCTAGAAACAACGTCTAACTGAAATATACCGAATATTTAATACCCTTGCATTGGTCATGCTTGAAGCATAGAATTTAGTTTGGATATCTGAAAAATTAAACAGATGGTTCACAAAATAACTTTTCTTATCAGAATATGTTTTAAAGGGTCGGAAACGTTCTATTCTAAATTATAATACCCTCTACAACGGTATATTTAAAATCAATTTTATCTGTCTCTGAAATCTGCAAACTTTTACAAATAAATGACATCCCTTTTCAAACCATTCTTAATGGGGGTTCAATGTAAAACTTTGTGACGAAAATTTAATTCCGATTGGAGGTGTAATAAAAATATGTTTGCAAGGGCATTTATTGAGCTGCTCGAATCGGAGGTTGAGTTTGACCTAGAAATGAGTTGTTCAACACACACAAACACATACACACACGCACACACACAGATATAGACAGGCAGAAGCATAAATTTATGCTCTGGTTTCGATGTCGAATCCTTTTCGCAGAAGCTCGGCGCAGGCGCCTTGACAAAGGCGGCCCATTCAGTTGGGCCAACGAATGTTCTGCCATGCGATTTTCTTTCTTTCTGTTATTTTTTTTTTGTTGTATGAGCATGCCACCCCTAAAAAGGCGCACATAGCTATATGTCCTGCGAGTCGCTGTGTCTTTGTGTGTGTGTGTGTGTGTGTGTGTGTATCCCCAAGGATATCGCGTAATAATTTTCATTAAACATGGCGCAAGCCTTTGCGGCCCTCACATAACTTCCACCCGAAGCACCCGCAACGACCGCATCCGCATGAAATAAAGACAATTTATTGTGACCGATACGCACACACACACATGCACACACACACACACACACACACACTCACACACATACATACATATGTATTATACTATACTAAACTGTGGCACGCATTCACACACTTTTTGTGTTGTTGTCTTCTCTTTTCACTGCACTCGCTGCACATCAAAAACTTTGACAGAATTGGAACGGAGCATCCACGCACAGGATGCGCCCCTCGTTGCAGCGTTCGTTGTCACAGTTAGCAGCAGCAACGCCTAAAAGCCAGCCAAACACATATTCCAAATGCAAAAGCAACACATGCCAACTTATATTCCACACACACTCACTCACACACACACTCAAACATATGCACATTAATATAAATATATACATACAAACATATATGTTTATACACATTTACCAACGAATCTTTCATGGACTTGCAACTGCATGGAAATAATTAATCTCAGTTGCTTTAAAGGTCTTTACAAGCAATGGAAACCCGTCTGCCCAATTCTGTGAGCCCACATTTAAATTTAAAAAATTTATATATTTTTATTATACAACACAAAATAAAAATTGTATAATTGTTATTGAATTTATTTGTCTCATTCTGTAAAATTGACTACAAAGTAAAATTAAAATGAAATACATTCAAAATATTATTGTATAGATTAAACATTAAAGAATTCGACGAAAAATCTTTGCAATTGCATATTAATTCAATTGAATACAATTCAACACCTGTCGAAAAAGCAACGCAAAATGTGTTTAACATTTCAATACTTGAAACAGAAGCAATTCATGATTAAATATATATATATACACATATATATATGCATGTATATATATATTTATATACGTCTATATGTGTACACGCATTTCTTTTTTATCTAAACATGTTGCATATGTGAATGCCACAAATATTATAGTAGCTGTAAGTAGTCGTGAAAACATGTGCAGCATGGCGTATACGCAACGTTGAACGTTCAACATTGAACGGACACTGCTGAGAATCGAAAGTTTATAGTTGGCGCACGTTTATAAAGTTTTGCGTGTTATACAAAAGATTTATTATATCGCATATATCGTTTTTACTTCCAGTTTGTTGTTTATTCTCTTTTTATGCTGTGTTTGCTTTTTGCCTTCGTTTCATTTTTTTTTTTGCCATTTGCCATTTGCCATGGCTTTTTGGGCTTGTTGTTTTTAGTGCTGCAGCAACAACAACACAACAAATGGCTGAGCAAACATGGCCTTGGGAGTTTGCGTTAAGAAAATAAATGTGATTACCAAAATTTTCAATAGGAAAGTTTTAACTGAATGCGTGTGTGTATGTGTGTGTGTGTGCCAGTGTCTCGAATATTATATGAATTGCTCATAAATTTCATGTTGGTGTGTATACAAATATTTAAATACTCACTTAAATAATAATTTTATGTCAAGATATTTTTTTTTTTTTCGTTTTATATAAAGCGTTTTTCTTGACAAGAAACTTTAATTTCGACATCAATAAGAAATGGGCAACATAAAAATGCACACAAAAAATGCATTATAGTTTAATAAAGAAAAAAAAATGAATTGTGTAAATGCGAGCGAAATATTGACTGTTTTTCCAGGAAACTGTAAACAACGACAAATAACATGATAGATAATTCCAAAAAAAACATTTATGGATTACACGAAAATTAATCGATAAGCTTAATATGTTCAAGCAATTAACTTGCATTTGTAAATAATTGTGTTTATCCATGATGTAATCTACCTTAAGAGCTCGGTAATTCAGAGAGTAAAGTTGATTGTAGTCCAACCAACCAAGTCAAGCAATATACTCAATGATTTCACTTAACTTAACTTATTAAATATAATGAATGCCGATTGATTTCGTATCGTTTAATATCCTAGAGCCAATCCACTAATGGCTTTCATACCACGTCACGCAACATACTTTATGGATTTATGGATAATTTGTAGTTGGGGCGGTTTATTTACACTATAGAAATGTTTTATCTGTTCAGTAATTCTCAGTTGATTTGAAATGGAATTTGAAATTAGTTTTTATTGGAACCTTTCTTGATTGAATTTGAGGTAATTAAAATTTTTTTGTGGCAACTTCCCAGTCTTTCTTAGTGTGAATAAGACTCAATTGTGGCCAAATGTTATCAACTGTTGCGTTAACTACGACAAACGTAAGTTGACTTTGTTAGTACAAATATGGTATGTCAACAGTTTCCCTTATATATGCAACAAAAGGTTGCAAGAGTGTCAATAGTACAGCGTATAATAAAAAATCTATGCAAAATATTCAGAAAATGTGAATTCTCCAACCGATTATTCCTTTTTTCCATTCGCTTTGTTCGCAGTTTGTAGACAATTTTATGGAAATTCTTAATTTCTTTCGTGTTTAATTTTAGGTCATCATTAACTATGTTAAGTCCAACCCAAAAACACATTTCTCTAATCCTTGACATGCACTTGCAGTAGTCCAAATTAATTTGCTTGGCCAAACCAAGATAGGACTCAAATACCAATTAGTTTGCTGCAGCTTTTGTGACCAGAAGACGAAGCGAAAGGGATGCCCTTGATACAGACAAACTTCAGTGACAGTCGACAATTAATTGACTTGCTTTTGGATGCTGTGAAAAGAGGCAGGCAATAAGAGATAAAAAGCAAGGACAATGAAGATTACTTAACCAGTGTTCCCAATTTAAATAGGACGCGAATTGAATTAAATTAAATAATCAGTTCTCATATTAATAGAAAATTATTCAAATTGAATTTAATTTCGGAAATGTGTAATTTGGGAGCAACCTTTGAAGGATTATCCGACAAACACACACACAGCTGAGGCATTTTGTGGATGAACCGCATTTTGAAGCAGCTGTGGGTCAGTTCTTAAAGCAGAGATTTGGGATAGGGTGTAGCCGGGTGGAGGTTTATGCGGGTATCGTAGTGGTAGCCTAGGCTACGAGGCATTGGTCAAGCCTTGAGATTTTACGCAGCTGCGTAAGCTGCATAGCTATGTAATACACGATAATACCGTTATTATGTACCGCACTATACACTACATGCATAGCCCATATACACATATATATATACAAAGTTTATGTCTCTCTGTGTGTGTGTTTGTATGTTTTTGTAAGCGTGCGTAGTAGTAAATAGTAGAATTCCATAGCATACTTTTTTGGGCGCGCAACAAACACACACACAAACACTCGCACAAAATGCGCACGCACACAACTAACGTACCACAACATTTTTGATTTATGGCAACGCTTGAAACTTTTGCTAATTTATGTGACTTTGTGCAAAATAAAAGAAGAAAGCAAGAAAAACAAACTAATGATTTCAAACGATGTCCTTTTTTGTCTCTTTGTGTGTGTGTTTTATTTTATTGTGCAATCAACGACTACAGCTTCACATACATACACAGAGAGATAGAGAGAGAGAAAAAGAGAAAGATTCCTTTAAAGTCGCTATTCCGAACTCGAACTCGAGTTCGCTCAGTCACACTTACTTACTGCTGCTGCTCAGCGCGCCAAATTCTCAATTTCGAAGTCAGAGTGCGAAAAGTGATGCTCGACACGAATAACAAAAAAAATGCTGCTATGTGCAGTGAAGCGCGCAGCACAGTTGACGGCGGCGACGTTAACGTCAACAGATTTGCCGACAAAAACACACACGCTACGTTTTTACTACGCGACGCAGCAGGACATGTACGTGTGATTGTGTGTGTGTGACTGTGCTTTCGAAATGCTCGCGACAAGAGACGATTTATATGGCTGCGCGGCGTCGTTGGCGTCGGCGTCGGCGTCAGAGTCGGGATTTGCTCTTCGGCTTTTTGGCGCTCACAAATATTGTACTTCAACATACATACTTATTTATATATAATCAAAATTTTTTCTACATTTGCTTTTGCGAAATTGTAGTGTACAGAGATTTTCACATGACTTTTCTAAATTGCACCCGCGTTTATATATATTTTTCGTTTATTTGCTTTGCGTTTCTCTTTGCTAATTTTACAGCATTTAAATTTTCCGTTGATTGCTGGTCAATTTTGATTGGCTTCTTTTCTTCACTTGCTCTTACACTTTGCAATGATTAATGGCATCTTCATTTTTGTTAATATTTTATGTGCTTTGTCAATTGAATTGTTGCATTTTTTTTGTGATTGCTGCCGTATTATTTTTGTTGTTGTTTTGTATTGGTTATAGATCCAATTCAATTTAATTTAAGTTTTGGCGCTTTGCGAAAAAAACGCATCCACACTCGCCAGGCTCACGCACCGAACTGAAACCGAGAGCGTTGCGCTCTTTGGGGCCTATGCTTGTGGGAGCATGTTGCTCGCCATTTCGAAAGTCCCGTTCCTGGGCCAGCGGTGCGGTGTTGAAGCGGCTAACATTTCACTTGTCAAATACACGCGTGCGTCTTGTTGGGGTTGCAATGGTTCTTTTGTTGTTGTTAGTGATGGACTGACACCCACACTGCATTCACAAGCAGCTCGATATATCGGCATGACAAACGCAGTGCTATATTACAAGAGCTAAATTGTGTGACACCTTGCTCATGAGCTATGTTCGCCGCACATCAAAGCTGCAATGTTTGAAATACAAATTAGGGGAGACCAAAAGTTGGCAAAGCTTTGCAAAAACGTAACTGAAATTCTTTTTTAAAATGTGCTTTTCTTTAACGAAAATTGAACGATTTTAACGGGATATAAAATTTAAATTGCGAAAATGAATAATAGCAAGTAATGTTTTCAAATGTATCTTTTGAAGGTGTAAGTTTAAGTTTACTTTAAAAACGTTTCAACAAATAAGATTTGAAAAATAAAGAATAATTTTTCTAAAAGAGATACAAAAAATAACTTTTGTTTTTGACCGTTAACCAAGCAGTTTATTTTTCTAGAAAAAAATTTGTAGTGTTAAACAGATATTAAATATATCTTCCTTGCTATTTTTATCTTCCTAAGCGTTAATGATAATTATAACTATAATTATAATTATTAAAACTTCATTAAGCTTAAATAAAAACATTAAAATGAATTAACCTGGCAAAGTTAGTTTTCAATCCCACAATTTATAAAAATGATTAAATGTATTTTGTTGGTTTTAAATACAAAAATATCAATATATATTTGTTTTATTTAATATTTTTTGTTTCTTTTGTTATTTAGTTGACATTAAATCATGGATAAGCGTACTAGTGAAATTATTTAAAATCAACTCATAATTTTAAAATCATTATTGCTTTAAAAAGTAAAAATAAGACTTATTTGTTAATTGTTTTTTTAGTTCTCCTTTTTTTATGAATTTTTTGTTTTGTTTGTTTGTTTCCATTCTAGCCTTAAAAATATGAACACTTAAATGATTAATTTATGCCTTAGCTATGTAAATAATTTTACTATATTTGTTTGTTTGTTTATGAATTTACATACGTTGCCATAGAGAAATTGTACACTTCTATAATAATATATTATATGCGTTTCAGTTTGTGTGTGTATTTGTTTGTCGATGTATATCTTATCCTTGATATATATTATTTATATATACAGATTTGATTTGCTTAGCAAATTATGGCAAATTATTCTACAGTAAAATGTTTGCAAATACATGTTAATAATATTTAATTGATTTGTATTTGTAATTCAATTCATATTACATTTTGGCAATACATTTGGCGCCAATTGCCAATATTATCTTCATGTCAGCTTAGTGTAATTTATGCATTTCAATGTCTTTGTTAATTTTTAATTGTTAAGTTTGTTAATTGTGTTAATTGTTTAATGTTCAGTTGGTATTCATGAAATTAATTGCAGCATTTGCATTAGTCGTTGTTAGTTTTGTTGCATTTGTCCTCAACTTATTAGCTAATTTTAGTTTGTTAGTCAAGTATATTTTGCGCATAGGCTTTTTTTGTTAAATAGTTTAGTTTTTTTTTTTTGTTAATGTCTGAAGCGATGATTGTTTATGAATATAGGCTAAATGTGATTGTAAGTGTGTTTCTTTTCTTTTCTTTTTTTGTGTGTTTTTTTTATACATGTAGACATTTTCTTTAAATGCATTTTATAAAATGCCAACGCCAAGCGAAAAGTTTATAGATAACAAATACACTGCTCCACTTTGAGTTGGCAACAAAACAATGAATTAATCTAATATAGAATTAAATTTGTTTGCCTTGAATATAAGCATTGCAATAACTATATATATAAAGAACAGTAAAATTATATTTTTGTTTATATAAATACACGTATTTAAATGGGTATTTTGTTGTTTTGTTTTGTGTTTTTGTTTTTTTTTGTTTGTGTTTTGTTTGTTTTGTTGTTTATGTCTAAATGCTACAAAGGTTGCGAGAGTTGCACACCAAAAAGAGCCTAGGAAATAGGAAAATAATATCTTTTTTTCACTTAACATAAATAATTTATATTAGATAGTTATAGATATATATATATATTATAGAAACACTTAGACGTTAAAACTGTTAGGGCGGGCGTTTGTGTTTTTTGAGAGTGACAAGTGACAAGACTTCAAATTGATTAAACTTGACTGCTGCGGCTGCTGCTGTTGCTGCTGTTGCTGTTGCAGATGCCACTACTTTTGCTGTTGCAGCTGCTAGTTTTGCTGCTGCAGCTGCTACTGCTGTTGGCTCCTGCAATCGCAGCATTCTTATGACTGGCCAGATCCTGGAGTGGCAGGCTACTACTGCTTAGCGCTGTGGTCGCGTCGGACACGACTGTAATGTTTGATGTGGTGTTGGCCGACACATCCTCCTCATCGCCCAGATACTCGTCCGGCTTGTGACTAGAGGCTGGCGGCGTTAGCTGACTTTCAGGAGCGCGCAGTGCCGTCGCCGGCGAGGCCTGAGTGCGAGCGCGCATGGCATGCAGAGCGTTCTGTGCCATCAGCAGTTCATCCTAAAAAACACAACAAACAATTACATTTAATATAAAACTCAAATAACAGTTTACAAATTTGTGGAACCCTTGATACTTACATACATGTCCATTGTGGTTGTGTGCGTCTGAATGATGTGCGAATCATCGGTGACAATGTTGGGACAGATACTGGCCAGTCCAAACTTATTTGTCACCTGCTCGTTCTGCTCATTCATGTGCAGATGAACCGCCTTCTTGGAGATGACATGGAAAAAGGGTTCCATCCAGCGTGCGCAACGCTGCACCACCTGGAAATCCAGACCAGAGCAACGCAGAGCGGTCTCCCTAAAAAACAGAGAAATAAAAAATTATTAATATGAAATAGTTAAAGATTGAATGAAGTCAAACAATTTAAGAGAAAATATTAAAATAAATAAATTTATTACTATTAAAAAAGTAGCTTTTCAACATTTTGCGTCTTGTAAAAGCATCACAAATTATTATAAATATTTTATTTATAATATTTTATTTATATATTATTTTAAATATATTTTTTGTATGGTTTAAATATTTCAAAAACTGTTCAACTTACATATTGAATGTATGACTGATGGCAGCAGCAGTCAGAACCGAATATGGATAGTTGGCCATGCACACATCGAGTGTGCACAGATCGAGCAGCTGCGACGTTTGCACAAACTCAAAGCCCGAGAATTGTGGATAAATGAAGGCATCATCGAATGCACCGCCGCCTCCGCTGCTGCTGCTGCTGCCGCCAGTTGCCGACTGATGTTTGCCAACCTGGGAGAATGTGGCCGGTGTGCGATTATTCACATTGAGCTGCATGTAGACGCCCAGCCAGCCGATGACGGTGATGGGGCAGATGTCCCATTCGAGCGCCTGCAGCAGCAGTTTCTCGTGCTGCAGTATGTCACGCTCGGTGCATGCACCATCAGTGACGTACGCAAATTCGCAGATTTTAGGCGGATAGATTTCCTCGACCTTGGCGGCGACAAAGAGACACGTGATGCCAATCAGCTGCAGATGCGTCTTTTGCACCTTGAGTGCCTTGTGCAGATAGCGATCCAGATAGTCGACGGCCAGATAGAAGGTCTCCCGATGCAGCTTGTACACCTCGCACACCTCTATCAGCCAGTCGAGGAGGATGGCGCGCATGCGTGGCTGCAAGCCGGGGTGCTGCTCCAACATGCCGCTGCTGCGCAAATGCGAATCCTCTTCATCCCGTTTGCACATCAGCTTCCACACATCGGCGGCATTGGCCCAGGCCAACGCTGGCAGCGGACACTGACGCTGCGTTGGCTCCACGGCCGGGGACATGCATTTGTAGCTGTTGTGTCCACCGAAATCCTCGAGTGCATAAAACTTGCCCAACGCATCCTTGTTGATGGGACGAGTGACGTTGCCAGGCAGCTGTTGAGTTGCCGGGGTGCGTTCACCATTCTGACTACAGTTGGTGGCCGTTGAGGAGGCTGGCGAGGAGCTCGACGAATTGATTTCCTCGTCGTCATCCACATCTTCCTCATCGTCATCATCATCCTCGTAGGAGAAATCATCGCTGCTATCAGCACCCAGCAACTCCTCCGGTTTCTGCTCATCAGCTTTGGGCTGATCCACTGACGCATAGCGCACCACCACCGCCTGATGTTTGGCACTACCGCGATCCGGACTGGGCGGACTGTCTGGGCTGTCGGGTAGGGGACTCTGCGGCTCATCCGGCAGCTCCTCGGCGGGCGAACTGCGTATGCTAAGCAACTCCTGGGCATTCAGTGCATCGTTCGTCGTCGATGTCACCGGCGACGTATACACCGAGGAGGCCACCGACGACTGATTGCTCTGATCACAGCTATAAGCCATGCCAGGCAAGCGCTGTTGACGTTTCGCCGATGGCGGCTCGTAGCCAAGTTCAGGATCCTTTAAAGAAACAAAATATAGAAGATAAAGTTAGAAATGGAATCGATATAAAACGAAAAACCAATATGAGAATAATCGGATAAAAATATTTAAAATAATTCGATATTTGAACTTTTATAATATAAATTGATTTTTTACTATGAAATTGATTATAAAATAGTTAATTCAATTTTTATTTATATTTATATATATTACTAATAAATTACTAATTTATTTATATGATAAATTAAGGAAATAGATATGAGATTTTTTTAAACAATTTTCCTGAATTTTCAATTCATATTTATATAATTATAATAGGGACTGATCATAAAAATGTATATACATTTTTAGAGATTTAAGTATTTATTATTTATCTGCATTTTGTTAATAAATTAATAGAGTTTAAAATACAAAAGAAAAATTTAAGAGTGTTTGCTAATTATAGTTCCATAAATATTAGGCAATATTTTAATGAGTTTGCAATATTGAAAGTGTTAATGAATTTTTAAAAAAATTCAACATTTTGACAATTTTTATGTTTGATAATTGTTGTACAAAAACTGGCAACAAAATTTAGCTATTTCCGTTATGCAAATGACAACTTTTTAGTATTTGAAAGGAGTAACTTAAACTCTAATTTTAAATAAATAACATTTTAGCTGATCTCAAAATTATCTGAAGTTATCTTTAATTAAATTAATTTAATAAAACTGCTGTTGCTAAATGAACTTTAAGCATTTTAGGAACATGATCGAATTAAGGATTATTACCATTTCAATGAATTTGCGCTTCTGTTCCAACTTCATAGTAACATGAACAACAATTTTGGAGAAAGAGGCCGAAACAAAGATCAAGTTAAAAACAGGATCAGATCACAACAGCAAATGTGGCCAGGCAAAAACGTGTTTCGAATTAATTGGCAGACACCGCAGAGGAGATCCCAAATTGTAAATTTATGTGGGCACCTCTGTCAGAAAGACCTTAATCCTGGTAGTCTTAATACCGAATACACCCGCACAATAAATAACAGACACACACAGAAACACACACGAAATAATTGAAAAGGATGTGTTCAGTTTGGGTTTTTCGAGATGTTGATAACAATAACACTTTTAGTCTCGGCTGATTGGATGCATGGGAGACCAGTTTTGTAGATGATGGAAATTTAAAATTCGAAATTTGAGTGAGCGTTGAAAGATGTGTTTTTTGTATTGCACTTTTGCTGGAGTTGAGTGATTTTATTTGGAATATTTAGCAGCAGTCTTTGGTTGGTTGTTGTCAGATTTCTTTGGTATTTGTTTAGTTTAAGTGTAGTTTTTGCACTTAAAACATTTCTTATCGCTGCTGTTTATATTCTTGGCTCTCTCGCGAAATCCGGTTTCTAAATTTCTACTTTTTTTTTTGCACTCAGTTCACAAAAGTTCAGTCTGTCTTTTTCTCTCTCTATTTTTTCTTTGCAGTAGTTGGCTTGATGCGTTGTTGCAAATAATTTTTCTCAGTGTTCTTTCTTTATTTTTTAGTTTTTATTTTTATCCGCTGTCTGGTGCCGTGTACCAAGCGCGTTGACTGGCGCTGCGTAACTGAGCTGATCGCCGCTCGTTCCAGATCGCCGATCCCCGATTCCCGATTCCCGTTTACCGATTGCAGACTTCGGCTCGCTTCGTTGCGCGCCGTCGTCGTTATCCTGCTTAACGATGCAACGGCAAATAGGGGTTGCAACGGTGAAACAGGATCGACAAACACAGACAGCTCTCTCTCTCTCTCTCTTTCTCAACTATCTCTCTCTTTTCCACTTTAATGAAATCTTTGCTTTCGGGGTTCTTGGGTTCAATTTCTTGAGACGCTTCGTTGTTGTTTTTGCATTGCATTTTGCGTTTTGCTGGGTGTTTATCAGCCAAGCCAAGTTACAAATCCCTGTGACGGCTGCGCCTGATCCTTTTTACAATTATTTTTGTCAACTTTTCCAGGTAGACGCAGCCAATATCTTTACCTACTCCTATATTCCTCCCGGCCAGCCGCATTATCGCCTTTGGCTCGAGCTCTTTCTCCCTGGCTAAGGCGCTGCAAGCTGCAGTTTTAGCTCCTTTTTTTTTTGCTTTTCATCTTTAATAAATTATCTATTGGCATTGCGCTGAAATCGGTCAGAGAAGCTATGAACGTGAGGGGCGTCACTAAAGCCAAAATGTAGAGCGAGCCTAATGCAACCATATTTCCTGATAAAGATCAAGGAAGCACCCAAAAGACTTAGTTTTGCACAAGTACTGAATAAGGCAAGAAAAAAAAATTGTTTGATTGATGATTTGGGCAAGATTATAGACTAATTTGCAGTATTATTTAGTTAGTAATATATAAAGATGAAACAAAAATTTTTAAGGAAGTAAATTGTAGTCAATAAAGAATTATGTCGAATACATTGATAAATATAAATTTTTAGGTGAGTTTTGAAAAGTGACTTGACTGCATATAGAAAAAAATATATAACTAATAAAATCAAGAAGCGCTTAATATTAATATAAATAAGCTTAAAGATAGACTATATTTAAGTATTTTTATTATTATTCTTAGCCAACGTTAAAATAAATTTGTAAAGCCTTCTTTGAAGATTATTTTAATGGAAAAACTTTAATTTAAATGCAGATGGCAAATATTTAAAAACCAAAGTAAATAATTGCAAGCCTCAATTTTGTGTTCGTTTGTAATTTTGTAATTGTATCGCACATAATAAAATAAAAAAAATAATATAAATTATCTGTTAAATCATAAAAGCTTAGACAATTTCAGTGCGAAGGCTCGTTAAAGATTTTTCACATAATTTGTACAGAAATAAGTTGCATGAAAATGAGGGAAAAATTTTAGGGATATTTATGTGACACATTTAATTGTTTGAGTAGGTTTGCCAAAACAGCAAGAAGAGCGAGAAGAGGGAGAAGGGACAGGAAAGACGGAAGGCAAATAGAGAAAATAGACAGAAGTAGATCCGCATGTCAAAGTTAATTTCTTATTCTTGGCAGACAATGCAACCCTCATCCCCTTGTAGATGCCACAAAATGTGTCTGAAATTGGAAATTGCATTGGAAAATGGACGGACACATGTCATGGTTATAGCTATAGTTATAGGGTATTTATGCAGTGCTACGTAATTAAAATAAAAGCGTGCAATGGCAAAAAGGAAACTGTGAACCAACTCCTGCCGAGACCAGGACCAGGTTGTCAACATCTGCCTCCTGTCTGACTCTGTCTGGTCAAGCGTATTTTCTTGGCAAATCAAACCGAAAATACAGCATTTTGTTTTGCTTTTGGATGATGTGTGAACCCAACTGATTGCATTGATCCCTACTGCAGCCATGTGAATTTAGTGAACTGTTAAGTGGGCTGAAAAGCGTCTGGACCAGCAGAAAGAAAGCAAAAAAAAAGGGGTTGCTGCTTAAGTTTAACAAGGGTTAAACTGCGTTGCCCCCTTTTAAGCTGGCACAAGATTTGCCAGTACTCATATGGAATAAGGAACTGCAGCTGCTGCTGCATCAAGAACTTTTTGCTTGTTCCTTGAGAACCCAAACAGCCCCCTCTGAGTGCACCCAAAACATCACTCGAAATAACGCTTGGGAGTCAATTCTAACAGTAAACAAAATCGGCAGAAGCAGCAGATGATGTAATCGACAATTGTCCCCGACTGCGTTTGTCAACATCAAACCTCATAGTCCTTCGTCCTTTTGTATTGGTCCCTTAAGTCCTGCTCAGCCCATGTGCCGTAATCTCTCGTCTTGTAAATACCGAAACACCTTTCATTTTTTTTTGTTCGTTCTTTTTTTTCCTGTTTGCCCCGTCTTGGTTCCCTCACAGCGAAGTACCTTGGCGTGGGTCCAGGTGTAACTTTTGATATTGTATATGTATGTGTGTATGTGTATGTGTGTATGTGTGTATGTATGTATGTGTGTTGCATTGTAGTCTGTAGTTTCATTTTGTTGTGCTCGCTGCTGCCCCCGTCGGTTCAAGTTCTTTCATAACATTTAATTTCGTATTTTTTTTTCTTTCTTTTCTTCATTTGATAATTGTTAATATGTGGCAATGTGGCAAAATAGGCAGCTGTATGTTGCACGAGCGTTGGAATTTACTCAAAACTATGCAACTAGCTGATATTGCTGGGGTTTTTATATTTTATGGCAAATTCTAAAAACATTTACAGAGAAATTACTAGTTTAATTTTAAAAAATAAATAGATTCCACTTTTGAAAATTTGCTGAGGCCTTCATCATGTTATGGATTACCATATCCAAGTAGAAATGCTGACCAACAGTCTAAATTAGCCAGAAGGCTGTCAGTTTTGCCGCAATCCGACAGCGGCACAGTTATAAATGGTATGCAAACAAGCGGAATTATCCTTCCCAAAGGACAAACACTCATATTTCCAACAGCAATGATAGCTGTCACAGATGGAAAGTGACCCCTGGTCAACGGAGAAAAGGGGTTAATGGGTGTCCTTTGCTTTTGCGCGGTTTGTCCGCATGACTTGCAACAAATTAAACATCATCAAGGAAAAAAAAAGCGAAATCTTCATTATGACTGACTGTCCGAGTGAAGACGCAATGTTGCACGTGGTACTATTAATCATGCAATTGCTTTGGCTGCATGACCAAATGGATTAAGCAAATGTCCTGCGGCTGTCTTTGTTGCGGTAGTTACGCAGGATTACGCAAAGGATGCGCCGCAGCCAGGCAAATGAATTTTAAATATGAATTTTGGCAAGGGGTTATCAAGAAAGAGATTTGTATTTTCTATATACGAATTTTTTAAATTATATAAAATTTGTATATACACTTTATATTTTTAAATTTTTAAAATTATATAAAATATGCATATGTAGTTTATATATTTAGTTTAATTTAAAAATTTAAATTATTGCATATATTATAAAAATAATTATTTATTATTTATTTCGATGCATAATCGCGCTCAGTAAAATCTTTTGAAGACTGCACTTCGGACCAACTTTAAGAATCATCTTTTGTTAAAATTTCTTAAAAAAAAATTATTAATCTTCAAGAGCAGTTTTTTTGTTTGTAAAATACTTAGAAACTTTTTTACTTGCATTTTCAAGCTAAGCTAAAAGAAATCCACTTAAATTAAAAAATTAAAATTATTGTATATATTATACAAATTATGAATTACTTTTAATTTCAATACATTATCTCGCTCAGTTTTGGCTTATGATGACTGCAGTTCGAACTAACTTTGAAGATTGTCTTTTCTTAAAATTTCTTCTATACATTTTTAATCTTCAAAAGCATTTTTTTTTTACAACTTTTGTAAGAAACTTTTCTGCTTGCATTTTCCAGTTAAGCTAAATGAAATCCACTTAAAATTCGACCAAAGAAAGGAAAACATGTAAATTACAAACATTATTCCATGTCTATCCCAAGATGGGTTGCCACAACAAATGCCTGGGAATCATCAATATCTTAACAAGAAAAAAATAAAACAAAAACCCAGTTCGAGAATCAAGTTTTCATCAATCTCTGCGCCGCTGCTGACTTGACAGAAATCAAGCACAAGTCCTGCACTTGATTGCCAGCACAGACAACAGAGAAGGACTCGCAGAGTGGGGGAATTCCTCCAGCCAAAGGATGCAGTATTCGGGTGAAAAATACAAGAAAACAAAGGTTGTGCCGATTTCATGCTTACAACAGACAACAACAAAAAAATATAAAAGGAAAGTTGGAATCTGTACACATATCACGCACAAAAGGGTTTCACAGCACTGACAAATTGGTAAAATAATACCATAATTTTGATCCTTTTGCGCAAGCTAAACAAATATTGTATAATAATTCAAAGACGAAAATATAAGAAATAATATCCGAAATGCATAATTAGGGCTGAGAAGCCGTAACGTGTCCCGCAAACAGATGACACAGTCGGAAAATGGATTTGCATAAAAGTTTAACGGAAATCTAATGAGCAGCAGTCGACATTTGCATAAGGATAAGGAAGAAAGATGGGACAGTATGTCCCGGGACCGGTAATGCTCGGATGCAACCATTTTTCATTTGCCCGGAACGCTACTGCTGCAAATGTCGTCTCGATGAATATTTAATTAGATAGAAACACAACGG
This sequence comes from Drosophila dives, assembly GCA_035042365.1. Taxonomy (NCBI): domain Eukaryota; kingdom Metazoa; phylum Arthropoda; class Insecta; order Diptera; family Drosophilidae; genus Drosophila; species Drosophila dives. The sequence continues at coordinate 191,360 of JAWNLJ010000037.1, read as the reverse complement.
CGAAGTGCGTTCTGCGATCCTTGAGCAAGGATAACGGGCAACCCCGTTCCCTTTTTGGGTTTTTTTGTTTTTTGAATGCGTTACGTTCTTGTTGTGGTTAAGGCGTTGTGTCCCATCCCGTCTTGATCTAGTTGCTTGCTTGCTTCACGCACGACAGAGCAGCGGCAGAGGTGGCAGCGTCGGCCGAGTCGGAAGCTAACCTAACCTATAATAATAACAAACGTAAAACTTCTTTGACTGCTTTTTGGACTTAACGGACATTTTGCCAAGGTCTTGACTTGAGGTCCTGAACAACGGCAAAAACCAACCCCTGAAGTTGTCCATGGCTCTCTGTCTGCTCAAGGTGTGTGTGCTCGTTGCCCATGCGCAACTTCCAACTTCCACGTCGTCATCTGTCCTTTGTCCTTTGTCCTACTGTGCATGTGCCCAACATATTGCAAGAGCATTGGAATTCTTACTCGACTGACTGCTTGGGGGGGCAAAAAAAATAATATACATATATATATGTATATGTATGTATGTACAAAATGACATTTGTTTTGCAGCGTTTGATATAAACTGGGGTAGACGCGGCGTATTTGCAAATGCCAACAGAGACTTTGATAAAGCATATTTCTGCAAGTTCATTGCTCGCAGACTGTTAGTTTTTTATTTAAAAAAATATATATATTGTATATATATATATATATAGAGAGAGAGTACAACAAATCCTTTGCACCAATACAGCTGCCAGCAGGCAGCAACTGGCGTTGTCTGTGCTGCTCTCTGCCGCTATTGTTGCAGGCTTTGATTGCAGCTACTTGAAAACGCAGCATGCCAAATAGCCTCGACTTGACACGCAGAGAAAGATATAGCCGGAGAAAGAGAGAGTAAGAGCGAGAGAGAGAAAGTAGCGCCTAATGAGCACCTTTATAAGTAGCATTTATTTTTGGGCTGCATCTTTTGCATTTTGTTTGCTTCTGTTTAGCAGCCAGCCAAGTGGCTGAGAAGAGTTCCCTGTACGTGTCTAATGGCTTATTTGGTTAGAGATCTCAAACTGACAAAGATCGAATAGATACGAAAAATCCATACAATTTGTAAATATATACTTATGTGCATATAGCTATTTCAGTTATGCAAACATTGACTGGCTAATGTGGAAAGGAAAAATACTATTTAGCTATTGTAAAGATATCTCCTCAAAAACAGATTGCAATTTAGAAATATAAATATATATATAAATATAATATAATATATATAGAATAAATATAATATAATATATATAAATATAATATAATTTATATAAATATAATATAATATATATAAATTTTAAAATAATAAATATATATAAATTTATATATTGATATTAACGATTACAACTATTTGAGAAGTAAGCTTTGAAAAGTATTTATTTAGTACAAAATTTATAGTAGGTTAAATTCTCTAGCTTTAAGTTTGATTATACGGACAATAGACAGATAGTCAGACATTTCACGGAACTAGTTATCTCCTCTTATATATTCGTTGTTAGTTTTAACCCAGGTGGACTCCTCTGCAATCTCTCTTTATAATGTAAACGAAGAAGCTATATTTCAACCAAAATGATGACATGGAAGACATGGGAAATTATCTTTAAAATTTATTGATCTTGATCTGCGTCCTTTTTCAAATTCCTACTGCATCCGGCAAAATAAATTTGCTTTCCAAAAACTATCAGACTTTCATCTTAACTCAATCGATTAATGATTAAGATTAAATATGCAATATTTTCAAGACTGAATGATAAACATTTTAGTAAAATTTAAATGAATATAGAAAGTTTATAAAGAGTTGAGTATTTAGAAAGTTTTTGCTGTTAATTTGACTGATGACCTAATTAAATTAATCAAAGTATCTTAAATAATATTTTAAATCATTAAAAACACAATTCAAAGTGCAGTTTTTGATTGAGTCTCATTTGATTGATAAGATTGCAAGTGAATAATAATAATAATTATAGTATATATAAGGGTAAACCAGTACTGATATTGGCACAAAGTACAGATCTATAGTCAGATTTATATAGATATATAGACATTTACTAACCCGAGTGGATGAGCGACGTTTGCGCTTGGAACTGGCGATGATATGGTTAGTGGAAGTAGATGCAATAGTTTGAGCATAACATGGATCCATGTCCATAGATATGGACTCATCGCTCCAGAAACATGGATGATCAGCTCTGGAGGTGGCTGCTGCTGTTGCTGCTCCACTGATGATGTTGTTGTTGTTGTTATTGTTGTTGTTGCTGCTGCTGCTGGTGTTGCTGCTGCTGTTGTTGCTGCTGCTGTTATTGCTGCTGCTGCTGCTGCTCTGTTTGTTGATGCTGGCAGGGGTGACTACGTGGTGAAGATTTTCATTGCTGCTGCTGGTTCTGTTGGCACTGCAAATACAAAATAGAAAGCAACAACACTTACATTATTCGAATTTTGCAATGTCTGACGGAAATTCAATGCCACTTAATCAAAAATATTAATAGGAGAAGGAGAAAGAGAAAGAGGAAGAAAGGAATCCACAAAGGGAAAGTACAGATAGGGGCGATCCAGAAAGATACAAGCAGCATTTGCGCATAAATTCATTGAATTTTGACAGGCACCCATCGGGTACATGAAAATGCATTTTTAACATCCGGGAAATTGTAATCGAGAGGTTTGTAGACGCCTCTCTTCTTTAGTCTGCACAAGTCTTTTGACGACCCTCTAAGATTGAAAATTAAGCAATTCGTGCAAATTTGCATGCACATTATGCATATTCCAAGGGAGGATTCAAATCAGATTCTGTTATTTTCAGGCAGATGTTTATCTCGAGCATTGATAAAGAAAAGAAATAGAAACTGCACTTTGGGCAATTCGTTTCGCGAATTTTTTTGCAATTCGAGTAGTTTCTCATTTAACCCTTAACAAAAGCTTCTTAGGGGTTCATTAAAGAAATGTCTTTGCGCCGGCAAAAAAACCAAAAAGAACAAATTACAATTTAGAATAACGAAAATAAAATACCCTTGCTAAAATTTGGAGTTGGATTATCATCTTAAAACTGTTTTACTCTGACTTAATTTTTCTATAAAGTAAATCTTAAGTTCTATCTTGAGAAATTTTAACTAACTTTAAGTTTAGCTTAAGAGATTAAGGTTAAAATGCACACAGATATTTTTACTATATATATATGTATGTAAAAAATTGGTCCTAACTTGTTAATTAGCTCAACAAATTTTTTTAATAACCTATGATAATTTTAAAAAACACACGTAAATTTTCTTAATATTTTTGTTATTTTCATTAAGGATGCATGTGAAAATCAGACTGATATATTACCAAAATAATATATCTATTTCACTATAAATGTCAGTTTTTTCTTTTTTAGAATCTCTTTTCATCAAAGTATAACTAATTTCGAGATCAAATTGAAATACCCTTGGCAAGGGTATGGGTTAGGCAGGCTGCTGCTGCATATACAGTTAGATGCTAAGCCCTTTTTCCTTTTGACCAAAGAATCAGGGATCTTTTGCGCGCTGCCTTATCGATCGCGCTTAATGGTTTAATGAACAAGAAAAAGTAATCACGTAGTAAATTACAAGGAAATGGAGTCGCTTAGAAATGAGTTATGGCAACGCAAACCCAGCAGAGAGTGAAAAGAAATGGGTCTTCTCCAGACTAATGGCGCGTACGTGCTACATGCCGCACTCAAAAGTTTTTCTCTTCTCTTCGTTTTTTTTTAGGTCAGTGCTCGGTTAAAGGTTCAAATCAAAGAAAATTTGTCAATGTTGTTGATCGCGGTGAAAGTTCGTATAATATTTTTGTTGTATGCTCTTTCGCAGCGTGGAAAAAATGCATGGCTGGTATTTATTTTGGGTCTTTGACTGGGTGTGAAAATATAGGTAGAAAGCGGCAGCTGTAGCATCTTAGCGCAATCAAAACAGTGGAATGAGCAATTCTGCCCAGGAGGGGTAGCTCCTGTCTATGCGACAATCAATGAGGCTTAGCAAAAGGTAAGAAAATATGCATTTCAAATATGCATTACATATTGATGAGCAGAATAATGGAATACTTCTTGCAATATGTGTAAAAATATTATTATTAGAAACGGTATTAAAAGATTCCGCAATTTCTTTCGTTTTGCTCTCACAAATTAATTCATTTTTAATTTAATTAATTCAATTTGTAATTGCATTATTTTCGACATTTTAGTTATTTTTGAGATTTAGTTAATGTTTTAGGAATGTTATACACAAATTGTGTACCAATGTTAAAAAAGAATATAGTTAAAACTAATATTTATAATCGAACAAATAAATGAGAAGTAGAAGTGAGCGCTTTTAATCAGTCTAATCAAAAATATTAAATTAAGAATGCGTTTACATCTTATTATTTTTGAGTATATCAAGTCAATTTAAATAATTACAACAAAATATAAAATGATATTTAACTGTAAATCTACATTTTACAGCAGCAATCGAGTAGTTAAAATTTCTAAATCGATTTGCACAAAAATGTGTGGCAACAGCAAAAAAAAAAGCTATTTAAAGGCTTTGTATAGATAGTCTTGACAATTTTATTTAATTTAATTTTCTAAAAACAGTTTGTGATACCTTATTTTATGCAATTGCTTGTTCAAATTCAAATATTTTTATATTTAACATTATTTTTTCATATCTAAGCACTTCCACGCCAAAGACTACAAAAAATTAGCCTACCCTCAAAAGTATGCAACAATAATTTTGTGCAAATATAACCTCAAAAAGTATTCAACGTGATCAGTTGATGATTAAGAGAATTCCGTTATAGTTTGTGTCGCAACATTGTGTCGCATTCCAATACTGTAATAATAATGTCGCACACATGTTTGACCACGAATTATGTCCATAAAATGGACTATCACTTAAGTGATCGAAGGCAGACCCAGTTGCGAGGGTCGCAACTGACGAGGCCCAAATGACTGGGCAATTATGCAATTATATTGAAGCGCGCACTGCCTGCAGGGTGGAGGGTGGAGGGTGGTGGCGGCAATATTAAACTCAATTAATTTTGAAACCAACAAAAGCTAAAAAACCACAAAGTATAGTCTCTGTCTGAGTGTGTGTGTGTGACAGCATTATCAACATGCGAGTGGCAACATGATGTGGCAACAAGGGCTGTGCAAACGCCCCTCGCAGAGTCGCCACTCAACTGACAGCGACTAAACAGTTTTCTAATGACTTTTTCGCGCGCAATTATTTACTAATCACACGCAGGACCTTTTTTTATATATATATATTTTAGATATGTCACATGCCTGGCGATTTTTGGTGCTGTGCCGGAATGCGATGCCGATGCGGATGCGCCACTTGGCTATCAGAATGCACTTTTATTTTAACACCTACAACATCTGTTCGATTGGTGTCCTTTTTTTTGGGAAAAATAGTTGTGCCTGTCTGCAGTTGCAGTTGCAGTGAAAATGCATTTTAGATTATCACACTGAACGCGGGGCTAGGGGTTAGTGCGGGTAGTCACCCATAACCAGTTGGAACGTCACTTTATAATTACGAAAATGTTATTAGATAAACATCGTTGGGAGGCCAAGGCGACAGCGGCGCTACCAGGATAGTTGTGGTCGTCACTTGGCTGGCTTAAGGAAGTGCCTCTCGTTGTCGCCCCAGGAAGTCAGTTAGACAAAAAAAAACACGTTAGAGTTAGACAGTTGGGTTTTAGTAGTTTATATGTGGTCTCTTAATTGTCTGGATCGCTTTAAAAAGGAAGTCAAAATGATGCAGATATCCATCCAAGCATGAAGTGCCAAGGAAGAAGACAGCAAACGTAAATTTAGAAAATAATAAGAAAATTAATTGATATCTTGAGAGTACCTAAACCTAGACCAACACTTTAATTTATATATAATAATTCTTAAATATTTAATAACTCTTAAGAGGCCTCACAACAAAAAAGATAACTTAAGATTTATTTATAAATACTTATCAATTCTAAGCCGAGTAAGCTTAGCTGCATAAAAATATAAATAAATATAACTATTTTTGTAAATTCGTTTTTTCAAAATTTATTTAACATTTATTAAGTATTGAAATAACCATTTTGTTTATATCTACAAAAAAAAATATAAACAAAATAAAAAGCAAAAGAATATTGTATACAATTTCAAAAATTAAATACATCAAATTATACACATTTACAAATCGGCTTTAGAAATATTAGAAAGAAAAATAATAATTTAATTATAAAAAAATAGAAAACTCACCTCTTGACATTAAAATCCATAATTGTACGGCCTTGAAATGCCGTTGAAGTGTTGAATAGTATGTGAATAATTTTTGAAGTGTGTAGAGCTGCTCGACAAAGCAGTAACTGATGGGCAGGTTATATTAAAGGAACTAAAATTAAATATAAAAATATAAATATAAAAAATAAATTAAAACAAACTTCAATAAACCGATTAAAAAAAGAATAAAAATAAATTGAAAAGCGAAAAAAGATAATTCATATATGGCACATTCTTAGAATAATCGATTTACAGAACTTATCGATAGTTAAGATGCTTCAAGGACACACAAAAAAAAACACATGAGAATATGCATTGAGCACAGCATGTGGTCAAAGGCAAAAACCCAAAACAAATTTGTTTACGTGCAGACAAAACATTTCTCACATTTTGAGTGATGTATTTCCAGTTTTATTTTAGCAAAGACCAAAATAAATATTTAACTGCATTTTATTGTGATGTAAAATGGACGTGCCCAAAAAATAGATATTCAAATTACAAAAACGGGAGAGCGAAAACTAGGAAGATGTTGTGCGGCACATGTGTGGGTCAACTTTGGATTAGACAGGTAGTCAATAGAAAATTATAAGAATTTCCACGAGTCTCGATTAAGAGTCTCGCTGCCCGTTTTCCTGTTGATGCCAGGTGCTGGTTGCTGCTGTGGAGAAGCGAAAAACTAAACGACGCATGCGCAACGTCAACATGGAATTTTTTTTTTGGTTTTTTTTTTTTTTGTTTTACGACAAGCGGCGACGCATAATTATATCGACCTCTAATATGCTAGAGAGATCAATGCACCTGTTGTTGTGACTGACACTTGGCCTCTTGCCTCTTGCCTTTTGCCACTGCGGGCAGGTGAATGCCCGTGGCAGCTGTTGCATAGGGAGCCCCCCTCAGCTCTTTAATCTCTCCCTCTCTTGTCATGCAGGCTGCTGCCAAAGGACAACTCCTGTTTTTATACCATTTACACAACTATTTAAAATGGGTATCATAAAAATGTGTAAAATTATATTGTTACTCAAAATACATGTATACATTTTATCAGTTCTATAAAAAAATTATTTTTAACTATATTTCTAAAAAAAAAATAAAAATATGAAAAATAAGAAATAAAATATTGTATATAATTTAGAAAATAGTACACAACGAATAGAAAAAATATTATACCCTCTAAATTGAATTGGGCTTCATACATACACTAAGTATGTTGGGCTATGCACGTGGTAACTGTTAGTCGATCAGTTTCGAGTTTGTTTTCCACTCTTGTTTTATTATTCTAGTCTTTACTTATTTTCAATTCGCTGCAGTTGCGCCTTCAATTGACTTTGCCCGCGCTAATTGCTCCGCATATTCGTATCCTGTCGCGTTTCCCCTGTTTATATTTTTCTTTATATTTTTGTATAGCTTTCTAGTTCCTGTTTTCCCCGTTTTTCTCAACTGATGTGTGACATATGGGCCGGCGTTATTTTTGCCACGATTTATGTGCTGCTTTTGTTTGGCATTGCCTGACACCAGTGACACCTCCTCTGGCTCTGGTCTCGGGGCATAACTACCCCATTTGTACTGTTATTTAGTTAACGACTTTCTTTTCGTTCTGCACCTTCTTTTGCCGCCCATCTTCTTCTTTTCTTACACAATTTCCCATTTTGTCGGATGTATTTTTTTTTATACTTTTCTTGCCTGCTTTCCAACCATCATTTTCACACTAATTGCGGATATGCCTACTAATTAATTGCCGCCTTTTACTTTTCTTCGTTTTATGGCATGTTTTTCCTTTTGTTACCTTACAAATTTCCAACCCTGCTTCTCACATTGGGTTTTTTCTCATTTTATAGTTTTGTATACTTTTTAATAAATTCTTTGTAAAATTGGGTGTCCAAAATTTTTATTTATTATTAAACGAAAATCTCAAGCTGCAACTTTGATCAATATTTATGCAGACACAAAATTATCAGAAAAGATCAAAAAGGAATATATCCTTTATGTATTTGGATTCATGTTTTTGCATACAATTATGATAATTTTTATTAATAATAATATATATAATGAGTTATAATGAAATGTTTAATGTGTTAGAGCTGATATCAAGCATTGATTGATTTAAATTTTAATCATTTTGATCACATAAAAATAGGAATAAATTCTTGCTGATCGCATCTGCAAACATTTGGGGAAGTTCCCAAGATAAATATAAAGCAAGAAGCGCTAATGAAGATTAAGTTGTACTAGGAAAGCTGATTCCGTTTCTCTCTCCTCTCTCTCTGAGTCCTCCTCGCTATCAGTTTGCGAGAATTACGCGGCGACAGGTATGCGCACAAATATTAATAGATGTATATAAATGCATATAAACTGAGAAGTATATATATATATATATATATATATATATAACATATATGTAAGTCTGAAGTAGGAGTAGAACATGAAAGGCGCTTGCCAGCTTCCCAGGGCCTAATTAGACGACGCATAAGTAAATTGTTTACCTGAAGGCCAAGGTCAACAACAATGAGATGCGAACGGATTTAACTGGAATTATTTTTCAGCGGCAGCAGGAGAAGGAAACAAACATTTTTTTGTAGTGCTGATATTTTGTTTGAATGTTGAAATAGATATATAAATAAGTACATATATTTGTAGATGTGTGTGTGTGTGTGCAGCACACAATTTCCCACAAGGAAATGAAAAAAAATACTTAAAACTCGAACTCGCAACTTGAGGTAAAGAGCGAAATTACGAATAATACGCAAAATATGCACAGAAATGGAGAGAAAGAGAAAAATTGGGAGAGAGAGAGCGAGGGAGAGAGAGCGGGCGAACAAAACAGAAAACAGGTCCATGGTTTCTAGACCCTGGTCTGGTCCCTTGCCGAATTCCGAGACGCTTCTACTGCGACGACTTCTTCAGCTTGTCTGCCGACTAAAAACTGCAATTTTTGTGCGTCCTTTTTTGGTGTGCTTGCTATGCGTGTGTGTGTGTGTGTTTGCGTTGTTTGTTGCTGTTGCATGCATTTTGGGCTGCGCTTGCACAACGAGAAAAGATACATTCCTAAGATACTCAAGATAAATGCATACACACACAAAGTACATAAGTATGTAGACATATATATGTATATATATATATATGTGTGTGTGTGTGTATGTATGTATCTGTTGAATGAATTGCCTGAATTGTCAATGCCAATGCGTCCGAGGCTCTCCTTGTGGTCGATCTGTCGTCTTGTGCCTTTTGCAATTAGTTGGAACTCCAAGTGCCTGCCGCAAAGTCGTCGTCGTAAAATTTAAGTAAATAATTTACAAGATCTTACCACGTATTCTTATATATGTGAGCACTCTTTTACAATCTTAAAAATATTTAAATATTCATTTATCCAAAAATTAAATATTTATTTAAAATATCTATAACACTATAAAGTTTAACAGCGATCAGCTTCTGTAAGGGTCACTGGAGGCCATCAAATTCTTTAACTGCCCACACAAACAAACATAAATACATGCATACATACATAATTACATGCATACATATTCACATGCATGCAAATGTATAAATCTCTTAGCGTTGGTGTACATGCAACCCAGTAGCGAACTATTGAATGGATTACGGAATGCATTCTGTATGCACACAATACATTCAGAGCTCTATGCTGAAGATAAGTTAAACACAAACTTGTTTTCGCAGTAGCTTTGGCAAAAAAAAACTAATGATTGATTGTATTCTTAGTCTTGGTGGATTTTTTATCTGATTTACTATCCTCTTAATGAAATAGTAACAACTAAAGTTTAATTTTATATTTATATTTAAAATGGCTTTTATTTCTAGAATAAGCCAGCAAAATGTATTTAATGTAAACCTTCAATATTAAGAATATATATACAACTAAATTCCGATGAATGAGCCTTTAAAGCGTAGAGAAAGGTAGTTTATGGCCAAGAAATATGGGTTTAGATTACGAATCGAATACTCGTAATGGGCTCATTTCGCTGCTGGGATATACATAAACACACTCTTATACACATACATATGTCCATGTAAATGTGTCTGCCCAGCAATGCGCGTGTGAAAGTAACTCGGCGACCAAATCACAGAACAAAAAAAAGTTCTTCAATGGACAGCCGCGTTCCAGGAATTGCCGGCCTTGAAGTAGCCGTTAGGCCAGACGCAGGCCCAGACACAGATACATCGATGCGCTCAATTGATTATTTAGTTTATATTTAGCAGCAGTCGTGTTTAAAAGGATGCGACTGCTTCAAGTGGCCACATATCCGTATCTATATCGCTCTCCCTTGCTGTCCTTCTCTGTCGCTCTCTCTCTCTCCCTGTTTTTGGCTGCTATCCTTTTGTGCCTTTTGTGTGTTTGCACGAAAATAACTGGAAACTGTTTATCATTGTTGTTTCTGCAGCATTCCCCACTACTACTTGGTCCAGGTCCACACACACACACTACTAAGGCTTCGCCGTATCATCTTCACTTTTTTCGACAAAGCCGTCGTCAGTCAGACAATAAAAATGCTTTTCGATTTATATGCGATGGTCACGATCCTATTTAATATTTGTGAGTAAGTCTCCACCTCCTCTCTATGCACAAATAAAAATAATTGAGTATTTTTTTTACTTGGAATTTTGTTTTTAGGCTAAGATCAGCAGGTGATTTTAAAAATATAACAAACGACCTTAATATATATGAAATTATTATGTACGCCAAGAACAAGTGTTTAATAAAACAGCAAAAAATACACATTAGATATCTATAATAATATAAATTTAACAGTCCAAATGCACAAAATTTAATGATAAAATAATATTTTAATTTGCTTTTGTAATTCTTGTATTTTATCAAAGAAAAAACCAAAACGGCAGAAAAAACAAAGCAAATGATAAAAGCAAAGAGCGCGAAAAAAAACAACATAAATAAAAAGAACGCAATTTATAAAAAGAAAGTCGCAAAAAATCTAATTGTAGCAGGTAAATTGAAACCGGAAAAATAGAAGCAAAAGCTAAAACAAAAATGGCAAATCACACACGCACAAATGCGTATATATATTTATGTAAGCATGCATGTGTGTGTGTTAATATCAATGAACTCCAAGCGGCAGCAGCTTTAACCCCCCAAGCGATATCTCATCACCTTCCGCATCTGTAGAAGGGAACAATCAAGTCCTATGTACTAATGTACATGTGTATAATTGTACCTAAAGATTTTGCGCCACTTTTGACATAATTCAGTTGCTTTGCGCTTCGCTGTTTCTTATGACTGTTACTCATTTTATTTATTTTTTATTCTCTTCTGCTCTACGTTTTGCGCATTTGCTTCGTTTTCGTCAAGTTTTCAAAAGGTTTGATTCGATGTTTTTTTTTTTGCTTTAAACTTTTCACGTCGGCGCATATCTCAAAAGCACGCAGCCAGCGTAGACGTCGGCTTCGTCATGTACTAAGTTTTTTTTTGTTTCTTGTTATTGTTGTGTGTGTGTTGCGAGAATGGTGAAAGAAAAAGTGGACGCCGAGAACAAAGCTGGCGTCGACGGCAAACGCTGACGACGACTGCGACGCAGCAGCAGCAGCGACCGCAACAGCGACGCTTCATGGTTATTCTGATTGGGAGAGCTGGTTTCACTGTGCAGCATACCCTCTCGCAGCCGACGTGTGTGAGTGTGTCACAAAAAAGCTGGAGAGAGCGAAACACACACGTAAAGTAAAGTGGCGCGAATTGGGCGTTTGGTTGGCGCATTTTTGTTTTACCGCCCAAAATCTATTCGAATGGCGGGAAAGTGCAATCGACGACCGACATCAAAAATTATATATACACATCTACACATATATTTACATAGTTATCTAGACAAAAATGAGAATTGATTAGAAAGTATGTGAAATAACAAAATAAATAAAAAGAAGGCTGCGAATGCTGATAATTTGAATTGGGTCAATTCCAGTTGGAGTTCCAATTCGATAATGCAGCCAGCCTTGTTTCACTGACATGTTCTAATACGCGGCCAATTGGCAAATGCAAGTGCGCATGCTGCACAATCCAATTTATGTTCCAATCAGATTTTCTAAAAAGCAACGATTAAATTTCGGGATGTCGCTTGTTGTATGTGTAGCAAAATATGCAAAGACACAGCGACACGACGACACACACACACGCGCACACACATGAGACTCTTGGCACACTTGTCACACGCGTAATTTTTTTTACACAATTCTATTTCATTTTTTTCTTGGATTTTCGGCATTGCAATCATTTGTTACCTTTTAAATTGTGGAAACTTTTGGCGTTTTAAGTGTGCTTTAAATTTCGCAGTTGAATTTAGCACTTAAAAATTGAAATATATAGATTTATTACTTTTTATTCGTCGTCACACGCCGGCCACGAACTTCTCCAAGCAGCAGCTGAGCAGTGATCACTGATCGCCAGCAAACGGCTCGACGGTAGCAGAGAGCGAGCGACAGAGAATGAGAGAACGGGTCGACAGCGACGTCTGCGTTGACAGCAGAAGCAGCAGCAGTAGAAACAGCAGGCAGCAGAATGAAAAAAATGCAACAAACACATAGGCACAAGTTGTGTTTGTTGTTGTTGTGGTTGCTGTTTGCTGGTTAGGCCAACTGACATTTAAGAAAGAGCGCAAAGCAAAGCAGAGAGGCAAATATCGCAACTGGCAAGCGCGCGCAAAAGAAAAAAAAACGTCAGCAAAAAGTTGTGGAATGCGTGTGGCAAGCATCAGGAGCAGCTTACCGACCTTCCCTCCCCATCCCGCTGGCAACATTTTACTGAATGAAACGGACGGCAAGTGACGCTCCTGTTTGAAGCGCCAAACAGGCAGTTGACCTGTTATGTGTGTGTGCGAGAGTGAAACAGCCGTTCAAGTGGCGCTCACTTAACAGGCGTTGCCGCGCTACAGCTGTTAGGGCTGCCACCTGGGCAGAGAAAGAAGCTAAATGTTACTGAAGGAAAAAATTAAACTTAACATTTTCTTAACTGAGCAGAACAAGGATAACGGTTGTCGAAAGTATTTAAAAAAATTTTTTCTTACATTTTTCCTACGCTTGACTATACCATAAGTGTGATTTAAATAAATTGAAATCCTTATTTTGCACATTAAGAAAATAAATGATTTTGGTTTTATTGCCAATTTCTAGAAAACAACTCCCTTTCAGTTGAATCTGTTTAATGTTTACATTTTCAAACTCTTTTATGCCTTGCTGGCAACGCCGCTCACAACACAAACAAACAACGGCAACTTTGTTGTCGCATATTGAACGTTTTGGCATCAACTTTGCTGGCAGCTGGCGTTGTTATTCTAACTGAAACCCTATGCATATCCATATGTATTACAGAGATAAAAACTCGCAGAATCTAATTTGATTAAGTGCACAAAATTCAGTACAAAATTGTGCAAGTTATGAATGGACAAAGTTGTGAATTTCCCGCGCGCGGGAAGCAACGTCGTCGTCAGACGCTCTCTCTCACACACAAAAAAGTGACAGCTGACGCAGCACAAGTAACGTTGACAGCGACGCCGACTGCGGCTACAAATTTTTTTCTTCGTAAAACACAAAGCCAAAAAAAATTAATAAAAAAAAAAAGAAAAAATGTGTTACCAAAAAAATGGAACGCATCTCATTTGGAATTGAAATTTCTTGCCGAAAAAAATATGCAAAAACTTGAGCCAGCTCCAGCTTGGCAGCGTTTAACTTGGCCACTCACCTGTTCCGGATGAAGACTTTCGATATCCAAGTTGTTGGTGTTCTTGTTATTGTTGTTGTTGCATTTGGGGGTTGCTTGTTGCGCTTAATTTATGCCTGGCAGCAGCGAGCCACGCGCGCAGTTAGCAAAATGTGTGTTTCAATAACCAAAATGCGCTCCACGCGGATGAAAAAATAAATTGCACACACACACAAACACACAGCCACACACGCACACACCACAAAAACTCACACACACTTTGTACAGAGTTTTTTTTTTGGCTTATTTTGTTACTTTTATGTCTTTTAACCTTATGCCTGCTCAAGTCAAGGCCAGATGTGTGTTTTTTAAAATGTTGAGCGTGGTTTCGTGTATGGTTTTAGCTCCGCAATTGCTGCAAACATCTAAAGACTTTTCGCAGAGTTTTCATAGATGAATTAAAGTGAGCTGCGCTGTCGCCGTCGCCGTGTGGAAGAGAGAATAGCGAAGAGAAGAAGAGCATTTTCCATTAGAGATGATCGATATTCCATCGCTGCACTCATCGTTTAAGCGATGTTTTCTTTTAGCACACTGTATTATTGCAATTCACAGTGAAAAATGTAAACATTGAATTCCCATGATCAGCGGGCCAATTTAAAGTTAATTATTATTATGGAATTATATATGCATCTATCATAAATAAAATAATACAAAATGTTATTATGTCATTTTATTACGCTATTTATTAAAACACAAGCATATTGTGAATTACGATCACTTGCAGAAAAAGTCTGGTAACGCTTTGATTTATGGCTAAATCAATTTTATAAACGTTAAGCGTATTTTAATTACATTAAATTAATGCAATATCACTGTGAAATGTTTAAATATTGATTTAGAATTCACAAATCGAATGCTGATTGAAAATTTACAAATTTAATGCTAACTGAATCAGTAAATTTACACTTTTTTTACACACGACTTTATTGATATTTTGAAAATGTTTCATTTTGTTAACGAAATATTTAATTAAAAAATACACAAAATAACTATTCGCTTTGATGATTTAACGCTCGCCAAGTCAAATATCACAATAAAAGAAAAGCAACGATTAAAATAATTGAGTTCAGCTGCCGAAAAATGCTTAAAAAGCTTTTTACAAAACGCTGCAAAAAAATAATAAGAAAATACAAAAACAAATTATTTTGCCAAACGCAGCAGAAAACCGAGCCATGGACAAATTGTGTTGCGACTATTTCAGTTTTCTGTTTCTGTTTGTGTTTCTCTTTCCATGTTTTATTGCGATTGCGTTTTGCTAACATTATTTTATATTATCAACTTAAGAAAAGGCATCGTTGGCGTCTCCACTTAGATGGGGGACTGCTTAAAGCCGCGCGCGGCATAGTCGGAGGGCGCGGAGCGATCGGAGACACGGGGAAAACCCTCGTCGCCGGGCACACAAGCCTTGCGCGAGGAAATCACACGCCAGCCACCCTTGCGAGTCCAATCCTGAGAGCAAAATACAAATTATTGTTAATTGTTAGGCTAAAAATAATGTAGAATTAGTTGCTCACATTCTGATTGTATTTGAAGTAGTAGGCGCCCGCATAGATGCCCGTCAGCGCAATCAGCGCCTTTCCTGTCCAAAAACGAACGGTGTAAGCCCGTTGGAAGCCCTAAAACAGGATTCGTTAAGATTTATAAACATTTTCTATGATTACATAATAATCTTATTTTACCAGCGCCGGCGTAAGAATGTTGCAGAGCTTGTCCAAGGGAGCGCGATAGATGCGCTTGATCGGATTGTTCAATTCGAGCTCCAGGGCGGGCACCTTGCGTGGCCCGTGATGCAGTTCCTGATCCTTGAGCCACTGTTTGCGCCAGGTGCGTTCCTCCGGCGACATGCCAATAAGGCGCTCGCGTTCGCGTACCATGCGGCCCGCTATGGCCATGGGCTTTACGCCACCCGTATCTGATGCGCCGCCAGCAACCATTTTTCCTGTTTCTTATATTCTTCACCGGAAAATGTGGCGAATTTTTTGGTGGCAGGCAAAAGTGTTGTGAAAAATACGAGCAGATGAAAAACAGCTGTTTGATTTGTCAGTCAGCGTGAGACGCGTGCATTAGCGATGTGCTTTACGCACTTATCGATTACGCTGGTATTTTAGTACTTGGACTGTCAAACAGAACTTTGCGTAAGTGTTCCCACTATTTATGTATGCGCAGCAAGATTTAATATAAAAATGGGATATTGTATGAATCTTTTGACATATTTACAGACTTGACAGGTGTAGAAATAGTGCCAGATATATATAATGTATGTAAAACTTAAAATATATATTAATTTTACGTACCTTATAAGGCACTCTAAAATTCAGTTACAGATTCGTATTTCATGTTGTGAAGCTATGTAAATTAAGGATAATGCTTAAGAAAAAATTATGATAATATTAAAACAATTAAATACAAAGTTAGCTTATTTGTAATATCATATTTATAAAATTTTATATTTTATATTCATAAATTTCAGATTTCTGTGATCGGAACGAGATGAACACACACTGAATCGATAACTCTGCTCGTTTATGCACATCACTAAGTCACAAGCATGCTCTCCGCTTATTTCCCCTCCACTCCCCCGCACCAACATCTGTGATTTGAGCACGCATTTTGCGTTAGTTATTTAAAAAGCAATATTTACAACAATCGACAATCAATGTGCAGGTAAATAAAAGTTGCTAACAATAGCAAATATTGAGACAGCTTCAGCTGTTAACACAACGAATGCCAAGAGAATTATTTGTATTATATTTGCAGTAGAATTTGCGCAACATGGAGTCCAAATATTTGATCAGTAGCAATGGCTCTGCTGGCGTCTCCAGCGCATTTGCCGTCAAGCGCAAGCTGGAGCCAATGAAGGAGCAGAATACAATAAAGAAACCGACCTACAACAATAATTACAATCAGCAGCAAAAACCAAATCTTTACAAGAATGCTTTGGTGGGCAACAACAACAAACGCGGCAGCATTGATCAGGAGCGGCGATCGCTGCCCGTCTACAATTGCAGGCAGCGCATATTGAAGGAGCTGGAGGCGAACGACACACTGCTCATCATGGGCGAAACGGGCAGTGGCAAGACGACACAAATACCACAGTTTCTGTTGCAGGCTGGCTATGCGAACAGTGGCGTCATTGGCATCACGCAGCCACGTCGCGTGGCAGCCATCACCATAGCTAAGCGTGTCGCCCAGGAGCTGGCGACGAGCGTTGGCGAGACCGTGGGCTATACGGTCCGCTTCGAGGACGCAACAACGGAACGCACACGCATCCGCTACCTGACCGATGGCATCCTGTTACGCGAGGCGATTGGGGATCGGCTGCTGCGCAAATACTCAGCGATTATGCTGGACGAGGCGCACGAGCGAACCGTGAATGCAGATGTGCTGTTTGGCATTGTGAAGCAGGCGCAGCTGGAACGCGCCAAGCAGCGACTGCCCAAGCTGAAGATCATCATCACATCGGCCACGATGGACATCGATCATTTCGGGCAGTACTTTGGGGTGCGCGGTATGTATCTGGAGGGACGCACGCATCCGGTGCGTGTGCTACACGCCAAGGATAGCCAGGAGGATTTCATACACGCAGCTCTCGTCACCCTCTTCGATATACATCGCCAGGAGCCGATCAATCACGATGTGTTGATCTTTCTCACCGGGCAGGAGGAGATTGAGGCGCTGGCCCAGCAAATACGCCAGCTGGCACGGATCAATAACACGGGTCCCTCCGATGTCCGCGTCTTCACCCTGTACGCCCAGCTGGCGCAGGGCAAGCAGCTGGAATGCTTCCTGCCGGTGCCGGCGAATACACGCAAAATTGTGCTGGCCACGAATATAGCGGAGACATCGATCACCATACCGGGCATTCGGTGTGTCATCGATTGTGGCTATGTCAAGGAGAAGTCGTTTAATCCCGCCACCGGTTTGGAGCTACTGAAAACGGTGCGCATCTCACAGGCTCAGGCCTGGCAGCGTTGTGGTCGCGCCGGACGAGATGCGCCCGGTAAATGTTATCGCACCTATTCGAAGGCGAGTATGGACCAGTTCTGCGGCACCTCCCTGCCGGAGATCTTGCGCAGCAATCTTACCTCGACCGTGTTGCAGCTGCTAGCTTTGGGCATCGATTGCAGCAAATTTGACTTCATCGATGCGCCGCCGGCGGACGGCATAAACAGTGCGCACAAAACTCTGGAGCAGCTGGGCGCCATCAAGGGAGGTGGTGCAGCGCCTTTGGTGATCACAACAATTGGACGCTGGATGGCGCAGTTTCCGCTCGATCCTCGCTATGCCAAGCTGCTGCTGTCGGCGCCTAGCTTTGGCTGCATGGAGGAGATGCTCAGCCTGGTGGCGGCGCTGTCCAGCGACAGTGTCTTCATTGGCAACACGGACAAAAGCGAACTGGCCGCCTTGGCGCATGCCAAATTTCAGTCCAAGCACGGCGATCATCTGACGCTGCTCAATGTGTTCACCACCTTCCAGAAGACGGATAAGCCAAAGATTTGGTGCCACGACAACTTCCTCAACATACGGAATCTAACCTATGCCCGCAATGTGCGCAACCAGCTGGCCGAGATCAGTGAGCGATTAAATCTGGCCCGCAACAGCTGCGGCGACAACACGACTGCGGTCAAAAAGTGCCTGCTGACGGGACTCTTCGAGAACATCGCCCTGCTCCAGAAGGAGGGACACTACTTGACCGTCAGTGGCCGTGTCAAAGCCAAAATCCATCCATCCAGCGTGCTCCATGGCAAGTATAAGCCGCAGTGCATCCTCTTCACGGAAATGGTGCAAACCCAGCAGAATTATCTGCGCCAGATCACCGAAATCAGCGCCGAATGGATCGAGGAGGTGCTGCCCTCCATGAAATCTCTTCCCAAATAAAAACCAACATTTTCTATTTACTCAAAATCATTTGAAGAGCTTTCCCGTTTTTAACGTTACCTATTAAAAATTTAAAAAAGAAAATTTACCTGAATTTTAAAGAAATCAGGTTTTACTTGTTTTAAAAAATATTTTTTAAATCAAAAATGTTTTCCTGTAGAAATAGTTTCTATTTTTAAGCAAGGCACTTCGAAAAAGTCAAAATGAAAATTCTTTATTTTTATTTTTTAATTCAGAAGTAAGTAATAAAATTTACAAATTCGGATTTGAGATTAGAATAAGCTAAAAGTCGCCATAAATTCGTAAGTTTTTTTCAAGTAAATTATTTGAATTTATAAAAACTAACTAAAATGTTTTTATATGTGATATCTTGAAAATATTAATAATAAAGAGTTTTTTGTGCACATATAAAAAAAAACCAATACGCGAAAATTAAATTTTTTTTTAATTTTAGACAAATGTACACTAAAATTAAGTAAGAAAAAATTCTGGTGTTTAGAATTTTACTTTTTGAATGGTAAAGTGAGTTTTAAATTGGATTACCAAAATTCAAGGCAAATATTTTCTACAAAATAAGCAATAAATTAATAGAAATTGTTGAGAATTTAGTATAGGCTTTTTTTGAGTGTATTTGAGTGTATTTTTAACCAGCAGCTGTAGATATCAGGCTTAAGGAAGCATTGTTGATTATTATTGATTTATAATTTATGGCTCATCCTGATCTAGACCAAGTTAATCCTACTGGAAACCGATGACATTCACATATTTTTGGTGTGGTTCCAGACTAATTTTAATATATTGCTCCATGTCGATCAAGCTAGATAAAGATTATATATATTTTCCAATTTGGGAACACCATTTTTAAGGAAGGTTTCCAATCTTATTTGTCAATTTTGAAGCTACAAAAATTAATCATTTGAAAGTGAAACGCCAAGCCAAAAAGGCATAAAATATAATTAAACACAATTATAATTAAACAAACTTTGTGAAACAGTATGTTACAAACATTAAAATATGCAAATATTATATTGTATATATCATATATATATATATATATAGATAAATCTATTCCGATTGCACAGAGAAGGAAAACTAAAGATACAACAAAATATTCGCAACTAAAATGTATATAAAATAGTTGCATTTAAGTACGAAAAACTATGGAATTTTTATCGATGAACCAAGTTTTGTAAACAGAAACTAAACACATTCATCAGTCTATATGTACATATATATATATATAAGTATGTGTGTGTGGGGTTGTGTGTTCTACAGATGTCCCTGCATGGGATCGCAGAGATGAACGGGACTTGTAAAGGATTTGCCACCAACGAGTCGAGCGAGATTCTCTCCAGCATAGCTGACAAGTGGCGAAATCTCACAGATCTCGCCATGGACCATGCCACCAGCATTTTCGATATATTTGCGATGCAGACGATGCAAATCGGCGCGTGCTGTGCTGGGGCAATCCTTGCCAGCCGCATCGGCATTCTTTAGAGCGCTAAACTCCTCGTCCCGTGGCACTTCCATCACCGCAAACTTGTCGGCAAACTCGAAGACATCGAAGACGAACTTTTCGATCTTGATGCCATTCGGTTTGTCGGGCGTCAGCCGTTTGCCGGCATTGTCCACAAACGGTATCTTCTTTTTGGCCACATGCAGCTTCAGTTTCCGCTCATAGGTGCGCCCGATCTTGTTGAGAAACGCAGCCGTAAAGAAATGATTGCATATGTTGCCAGCGCTAAATGTGAGCCGTCCCTTGGAGTTGCGCATCTCGGCCGTCTTGGCCGAGATTTCACTGTACTCCACCACCTGGTATTTGCCATCGACAATGGCAACGACGCCAACCGCCTCGTTGGGCGACGATTTCTCCACAACTTTGACGGCACAATCGGCCTGCTCCTGCACACAGTAACCAATGAAAATGGGATCGGCCACCTTAATCAGAATGTTGTCCACGCTGTGCGCATGCAGACAGAGTACGCCACGCTGTTGCATATCATCCAGGACGCCCGACCGTTCCATGGCACGATAGATGCCACCATTGCCGTCGGGGGAGCGCGAGACGCGATGCTTCTCATCGAGAATGACGCGACCGTCGTAGTCAAAGCAGGGCAACGAACCCTGCTCGAAGAGCAGCACCTGATCCTCGCGCATTCCAAAATAGTTGTTGGCCGCAAAGTAATCAAGCGTCGGTTGCTTGGTGTGCTCCGATGTCATGATGTACCACACGATGTGACCTCGCTTGCCGACCACCTCCTTGGCTAGCAGCTCCAACTTAACTATCCGCTCCGCCTGTATGCGGAACAGCGTCTTGTGCGACTGCAGACCCACATCGTACATCCCCTTGGGCTGATCAAAGCCAAGTCGAGTGCCTGCAACAACAATTTTATTCACATTATTAACATTAATATATATCTTATTTATTTATAATACAAATAAGTATTGAAATTCAAATTAAACAAATATATGTAAGAAATATTTGTAATTTCTGGAGAGATTAGAAAAAACTAAGTCTGACTAAAACAAATTAGTAAGTATAAATATTTAAATAGAATGTTTGTATATGTAAATATTTAATGTAAAATGTATACATATTTAATATAAGCACACTGCAAATTTTAGAATATTATACACTGAAATTAACTCGCAAAAAATACTGGTTTTAATATGTATATTTTCAAAATAAACAGAAGGGTTAATCTTGGCAGAATGGCACACATTAATAGAAATTATTGAGTAATTATAAATTTGATTTTCTTTTTCAGTGTGAATCAAACAAATATTATATAAATTAATATTTATGAACAACTGCCAAAATCAGAACCATCAATTCAAACAAATTGCTTTTTATTGCACTGATAATAATCAGTGTTCGTAATTGCAACAATCTGAAATGGCCAAATTTATTGCACATGCTGTTCATTTAAACATATATACATAATATTTATGAGTGTTTTTCTTTAAACTTCCTCACTTAATCCAACTGATTTTATGTGTAGGAAATATACCAGTATTTCCAAAACAATTAAAAGTTAATTATCGGCATTTGCTGAAGTGACAAGTTCTGGCAACATTTATAATATTTTATACTGCTATCGTCATTTACTACCCACCAGCCAGTTGACCTTTAAAGCTTGTCTTACTTGTATACATTTCTTTCTTCTTTTTTTGTTGCCACTCTTGTAGCTGTTTAGCATACAAACCCGCCATAAGGTCGCATACTACCGGTTTTAATTTAATATAACTTGTTCAATGTGTTTTACATCAGCAGGGCTAAAAGATCACTTAACATTGTGTTATTGATAACAGAAAGCCAAAATGTGTTCAGCATCAGCAGTAGAGCACAACTTAAACCGTTATTTGTTCACGTTACATGCACGAAATACGTAATGTGTGTGTACGTTATGCACAAACTTACATACAACACACGATAACTTTAGTATGGGCAGTGAGTAATGTTTGAAAAAGAGACAAAAAATAATAAACGGGAAATGTCAAATGCTGCGCGCAGCGATCAAAAAATGAAAGGCAACAGAAAGAGACAGACAGACTGAGACACTAAGAGTGCGACTGAAACTAAATGGCGGCCAGAATGGCTCAAATTGTTATTGCATGCCGTGGCTTGCACGCTGAATTACAAGCAACAGCGATTGCGCAGCTAAAGTATGTGTGTGGATGTGAGAGAGAGCTTTACATGAAGTCCACTTGTATGTGTGTGTGGGTGTGCGTTTGATGAAGCATTTTTATACCGAAGCTAATTAGCTCTTTAGCCATACGTACACACACACATATACAATTGTAAAGAGGGAGTGGGAGTTAGCAGAGTTTTTTGCCAAAGTTGTTTCTTTTTCCTTATTGCATCTCAAGGCAATTGCGAGTATCAAGATTTTAAAATAACTCAATAACTCAACACATACAATCAGTCAGTGCAAAAAAAAAACAAATATATATATATCTATTTTTCTCCCAACTTTTGTCTGTATTCCCGCAAGATATGTTTACTCAGTTTCTCTTATCTTAAAGATCACTGTCAAACAAGCAAAACAAAACAGAAATAAATACACATATCTATCTTGAAAATGTTTTAATTGTGTCACGCCATTTGAAAACTGTGCAAACTGTGTAACTAATAGGAAGAAAAAAAAACACCATCGTGATATTGGCATATCCGTCCAGTTGTCTATAGAAAACCTAGAAAAACTCAAGTTTTTCCGCAAATGTCGCAGGTTATTCATAATTTATGTCTGTCTTACTTTGAGTAAACTGTTACACAAATTCAATGATTACAAATAGAAAAGTTGTCTTAACAACAAAAACTGTCTTAAAGATAGATTAGTTACTGTTTAGGCTGCCTATTTCTTATAAGTTACTTATAACTGAATCAGTTAGAAAACAAAAGATGGCTTTACATTTAATTGATTTATATGATATGACTATTTTTAAAAGGTAAATATTGGTTCTAGATAAAAATGTTTGTAACGTTATGAGTCAGTTATTTCAAGTAGTTTTCTTAGATTCGTTGGCCCTAATGGCCAAATCGAATACTTGAATAGATATATTTCGTAGAACAATACTTCTATAACAATTTGAACTTGACACTTGTCATGTGATTATTTTTTTCTCAGAAAATAACTCGCTTGAATGTGACAAAAAACTTAGCCAAAACGCATTTGGGCTATAATCCAAATAAATCGTAATAAATAAACTATAAATATATATACATCTTGTAAATAAAACTCACCTTGACCACCAGCCATGAGCAGCACAGCGACACGTCCGTTGCTAATCTGTTGTAGTCCCTCCTCCCGATACACATTCAGTTTGTCCTCGCTGGTGCCAGCAATGGACAGAATTTTGCCATCGGGTATGGGCTGAAGGCGATCATCGAGTTTGACGCTGTTCTCGTTCATTGAGATTGTGGCACGATCAAAATATTGCTTGATCTCATCCAAATTGAGATCCTCGATGTCATGCGCCAGGCTCGCACGCTGCTCCGCATTGAGTTCGTGCCAAAATTTTAGCAAATGCTCCTGCCCCACCTGAGCGAGTCGCGCTCTTAGCTGCATCAACTGGCTTTCCATCGTTAGAGGCGAAGTCGGAGTTGGATTCAACTTGACAGCTGTTGGAACAGAGGAGTTGTAGCCAAAACAGATAGCAAATAGTAGCAATTAGCTGACAAACGTTCAAATTGTTGTTGCCGTTTCTTTTTTATTTTATTTGAGTTGGTTTTGTGTTTTGCTCAGCGCGATAAATACTAATTTGATAATGGCAAGAGCGGAAACGCGGCTGGCAGAGACTCGAACCGTTATATGTGGTCACCAATGCGCAACTGAGCGCCTATCCAAAGCCCTCAATGGTTTTTCTTGCTCTCAAAAGTGGAGCTGTCGTTGGCGTCGCAGTCGCCGTTGGCGTTGACGGCAGCGTTAATGTTAACGCCGTCGCTTGAATGGCAGGCGCGCATGTCTGTAAGCAACAGTATGCGACTGTGTGCGTGCATGTGTGCGCTCGCGTTGTCTTTTGACGTGCTTTACATCACATATTGTCTGTGGGCTGATGGTAGGCATGTATGTATGTGTGCACACACATGCACCCATGTATACATGTGCATATTTAAAAGTCTATAATAAAGATCTTCATAGAAATAGCAAGGATGCATTATAAAGCATGCATAGGCACTCAGAAATGACCAAAACATTGAGACATCAAATGTAAATATTTTAACAGCTGCCGTCTTCTGTCGATCTTGCTGATTTTGCTGATCTTCATCAGAAGACGTTTAACGTAAATATTCAGTGGCTTTCGCATTTTAGGCCAACAGAACATTTAATAAACAGAGTTAGGTGAAATCCAGAAAAGTTGACAAACAAAGACGAACCAAAACATAAAACCAACTTAAATAAAATTACGAAGAGTTGCAAAAAATTTCCTAGTCATTTCATCATCATGTTATTTAATATAGTATTTCCTCAGTACTGTAAATATTTAACTGAGATTTATATATATATATAAGCTTTATATGTATGTACATTCCTAGGCAGTAAAATAGGTGTAAAGACAATAACTTGTGTTTACTTTTAAAATCATGTAAAAAATGCAACATTTTTATATAATATAATATAATGAATATTATGAAAACCAGTAGTAATATTTACATTAAATAATTATTTCCAAAATACAATTGTTTCGTGCTTAATTCGATTTATAATTCCGTAATATTATGATTATTGATAATTTAGCAATAATCACGCTATTTTCTTTTGGCGAGCGGATATGTAAAGTTAAAATACAATTGAATAGGAAGACACGAAATCCTTAGGAATTTTGCAGTGTCTTTAGTTTTGTATTGCATAAAATGTTTTAAATTATTACATCATTTTTTGTCATAAGACAGAAATCGAAAAGCATTGCTTGCACGACAAAGCTCTTCTGAAATTTATTTTAATTAATAGTAGAAATACAACCACAATTTGTGGTGACGCTTATTAATATATTAGAATTGTAGCACTGCTAATTTTCCATAGTTAAATCGACCATGAAGAACACGGTCCGAAGCGAAAGCAAATACAATCGAATATATTATTAATAACTAAGGGCGGACCAACCTAACCCAGTTTTCCAGTTTAAGTTCCTGCTACAAACAAGTTTAGTTCAATGCGAACTAGTTTCTGTGCTGCAAATAGGAGTGGAAGATATGGCGAATTCGCTCAACAATTGTCAAAAGTTGAATTGTGGCCGGTTTGTTGGTTTTAAGCTGATTGTTGTTATTCCGGCAAACAGTGTTGCCAACGACAATAAAAACAGAGATGCTAATATAAAAATTAACATTCAGCAATTGCAAAAAATTCATCTGATATTTCTTCTGCAAAATGTTTGTGTGTTTTACGTATGACGTGGAAAAAGTTAATCGGCAACACTATTCAGCCTTCTAACGTGGGCAATAAGCTGCAAAATTCCCCGACACACCCACACACACACATAAACATAAATATAATATAAATATGCACACATATACATGCACAAGTGTATGCGGGGTCTGACGATAAGTCGGATTTGTTTATGCACATGACGTCTTCTTCTTTTTTTACTGGCTTATCGTTTGCTTTGATTTGTTTTTTTTACTTTGCTGGCGTTATCAGAAAATTGTGAACTTACCATTTGGTTGGAGGAGGCCATTTGTGTGCCTGTGTTTGTGTTGTTGCGCACTGCAATTTCCGTTGAGACCCATCGCTGCTGAAGTGCTCCCGTTATGCATTCGCAGCGAATTACCCGTATTTACACAGTGTGTTGGCCACTTTCTACCTGTCGATATTTAAGGCAACATTTTATTGTGACTCGTTGTAGTGGTTGGGTTTGCGCGACACACGTTTGTGTTGACAAACATTCAAAACAAACAAAAAAAGACCTTAGCAAATACAAAGCGAACACGACGGCCAATAGCCCCAATGCGAATCCAATTGGTGAATCGATATTAGTGATGTGCGATAACTATCACTTGCACCTATCGCAAATATTTTAAAGTAGCGGACTGACTTTCAATGTTTATGCGATTAAATTTGCGATATTCTCAAATTGCAAATGTTGACATATGATAACTGTTTTCTTTTATCAGATATTTGTAAATTGTATGAACAGCAGAGCAGTCAAAAATCTTTTATCGGGCTTTTAAATATATTTACAGTAATTTTATAAACTAAATAAAGCAATTGTTCGTTTGATTTTTGTTTTTTCTCTCTCAATAAAGGTAAACACTACAACATAAATTATGCGTATATATATATATATATATATAAATGTGTATATATATATATGTATGTAGGTACTACAAGAGGCGCCTATATTGATGGAAGGTTTCGTGTTTGGTGCTTTTCTGGTGGCATAGCTTGAGAGAAAGCAATTATTTAAGCGAATAGTAAGTTGTAAATACAGTTAATTAGCGCACGCACTTGTTGCAGTTATACACATAGTAATAATAATAATAATCATTGTAATAATCATCGTAATCATCATTAGCAGATCATTGCAAATATCCAAACAAATTCATTTATGTTAAAGTAATAAACTGTCTAGGCTGACTCTCCCCCATCCAGATCGATGAGCGTGTTTCGCGGACTTATCGCTGCTGGCGGCGTAGTCGTCGGCGGCAGCAGTAACTGCTTCTCTTCCTCCTCATCCTCCCCTGCCTTCCTCTTCGGCTCTTGCTTCGGCGACGGCGCTGGCATTGGTATTGCAATCGTGCTCATCGTGCTTATCATGCGAGGCTCCGATCGTGCCGTCGTTATTGGCATCTGCTGTTGCTGCTGCAGTGTGTCTGGCTTGACGAAAGCTGGTTGCGGTGCCTGAGCCGCATGACTGCCATGACTGTGTCCATGTGACGTCCCATGGCTATGACTATGTCCATGCCCAGCAGCATGACTGTGATGCTTGTGCTGCGACTGGTGATGATGCTGCTGTTGCTGCTGTGGAAACGATTTCGGCAGCGGAGCATGCCGCGTGGAGTCCGTTGCTTTAAGCCGCTCGCTGAGAGCTTTAAGCGCAATTTGCCTAAAAAATAATGCAATTTATATTAGAAAACAATGCAAAGATTAAAAGATAATCAATATATATAATCTATATATAATAATCTTATTGATTAATCGATACTTTATTTTAAATTTAACTTAATAATTTTTATTTTTTTTAGGCTGACTAACTTTAGTTGAGATTAAATAAGTAATGAAGTATTCATCAGAGATCTTAAAAAAATATATTAATATATCCTTAATTACTCACCGCCTGCGCTCAATATCATGTGGATCCACTCCAGGCATCTGCACGGAGACCGACGACAAGCTGGCCGTCGAAACGGATCGCAAAGGCGTGGGCGTTTTGACCACGCCCACTCGCAGACAACCCTTATAGATGGGATTAACGAGAATGCTGATAAACGGCTGCGACACATTCGGAAAGAAGCTGACAAAGGTGAAGCTCTCGGAACTGTCGCCACGTCCGTTGGGATGGTGCTGGTAGAAGCGCAAATAGATCCAGGAGACAATGGCGCCCGAGGCGAACATGGCCGGATATGTGCCGTCCAGCATGCCAATGGCCCAGCCAATGATGGCCACGATGAGCACCGTCAGTGGTACATTGCTGAAATGAATTCAGACAGGAAATTAAAAATGTTTGCGTGGCAATATTCAAATGTTTACACTACTTTATATGCATCTCTAGAAGATTATAGGCAATCCGACAATAAAAATATAGATAGATCTACGCACCGATTGGTCAGGCGTCCGTAGCGCGTCTTGAAGATGAGATGATCGGGCATTATTTGCCGCACGGCCACACAGATGCCAGCCACGTAGCCGGCCAAGCCATGGATATGCACATCAAATAGTATTGTTGGGTTCCTCGTGACTATATAGTAGAACAGATAATAAAGGGTCGTCAGCAGCGAGACGCCAAAGTTGCTCAGCGCAAAGAACTTGAACATTTCGAATTGACCCCAGAGCGGCTCCAGCATTTTGCCGCACAGCCCCACCGTGACCACATCGACAATAACTTCCCACCAGTGCAGCTCGATGAAGCAGAACGTGAACGCTGTCCATATCCAAAATTTGCCATTTGGCAGGAAAGAGCCGGGCGTCACGCTGAGGAGAAGTACGGCCTTTTCGGAGAAGGAGAGCAGGTAGCCAAAAGTGGTCACCAAGCAGATGAGCGTTATCACCGGCGATGTGTTGTGCAGCAGGGCCATTAGCTGCTGCTTCAAATACGGCACATTTCGTATGAGTGGAGCTGACATAGCAAAATATAGCAACTCAACTCAGCTCAGCTCAACTCGGAATCAACTAAACTCAACTCCAGATTTCGTTTGGCTGCCGATGATGATGTGTTTTGTTTTGTTGTTGTGTTTGTTTCGCACTGGTCGCTGCAGCGTTGCTAAACGTAAGCATAAACGTTGTAAGACTCTGTACGTAAATGCACATTAGTGAGTGTGCGTGCGATGCGTTAAAATTGTTTAAATTGTTCAAATTGCCGATTTTATTTATGATTATTTTTCCATTTTGTGGCTGTGCACAGTGTGACCAGACTGAGCACAAGTACAAATACCGCACTTTGCTAGCGATGGAAGATGATTGCTAAACTATCGAAACTGAAATCATGAACTTGCTTAAAGTTAATTTAAATATTATTATTAATGATAAGTAATACGTTTTTCTCTTCTTGTCTATAAGAATATAGAGAAAACCAATAGATTTGGATAGAAAAACGTATCAAGTAACTAAAACGATATTTTTCAAATATTCGATGTAAGGTTTTTGACTTAGCAACGCTTAAAAATAAATATAGAAAATGCACTTGTTGAATTAAAAAAATCTAATTTACGTTTTATTATGATGACAATTTGTATGCATGGTTGTTGTTCGTTTTTCATGTACTCATATATTATTCATCGTGTTTAATTCACATGTAATCATTCATGTTCTATTATGTTATATTACACACTTGGTTAAAACAATAATAAATTGCGTTGAAATTCAATCAATTCGGTGAAATATTGAACTTAAGCAATAAAGTCTCACATTTTGAATACAAACTAATAAAACTATTCAAACTAATGTTTGTTTTCGTATTAAACACAAAACAATATTTTTAAGCCCCTTAAAAAAAGCCTTTAAATAAGGCGATATCGTTTGGAAGTAGTTTTTTCCATTTTTGGGGAACCATTCAAAAATAGTCAATGGGCGGGGGTGGAGGGTGTGGCGAGCTGACATGTGAAAAACGAATGATGAGGGATTCTCTGGACTGTAATTATTGTGATTGTGTTGATTTTTGAAGTGTGATTTTGGTGTGTGTTTGGCTGCTTAGAACAGCAGCGTTCCCATGCCACCCATTTCGGACTGTTCCTTAACGAAAATCTCAAAGTATTGATAGATGATCGTTACGGCGAGCAGGATACCCGTGCCGGAGCCGATGGCACCGAGAAAATCGGCCATAACGGACAGAGCGCCAATGCACAGGCCACCAAATGCGGCTGCCGTTGGAATATAACGATTCAGCTCATGAATCATCGAGTTCTCGCGATGACCGCGCATCACCATGTGCTGCTCCTTTAGCTGCTTGGCAACCTGTCAAATTAAGAATAAACGAAAGATCAGTTGAAGCTTAGCTAAGCAAACTATAATGCACCACTTACATCCTTGGCTGAGCTGCCAGAGACATCGATCCATGTCTTGGAGAAGAATGCACAGGAGCCGAGCATGAAGACAATGTAGAGCAGCGCATGAATGGGATCGGTGAGAATGTGACCAACGCTCTCTGGCGGCGACAGATAATAGCACAGTCCGCCAATGGGGTAGGAGCGAGCGGGGCCGCCGCCACCAACATCGGCCCAAACACCCAGCATGTTGATGAGGAAATTGCCTTGGAATTTAACGGCCAACATCTGGGAGATGACATACAAATTGGAGACCAGAGCCGATTGCAGAATGATGGGAATGTTGGAGGTGTAGAATAGCTTGATGGGATAGCTGCTGTACTGGCCACGATAACGGGCACTCTTAATTGGCAAATCGACGCGGAAGCCTTGGAAATAGATGACGACAGCAAAGACGAGAATGGTCGCCAGCAGATTCATCAGATTGGGCAGATTCTGGCGATAGAATGCCTCGCGCAGAGCACGCACCTTATCGTTGCGTGTGGCCATCAAATGGAACAGCGCAATGACGGCGCCCTCGAATTCTGTGCCGCGTCCTGTTGTCACCGTAGTCGGTGAGAATGCCTTCCACACGATCGTCTCGCAAATGTTGGTCGCAATAAACAGCGAGATGCCGGAGCCCAGGCCATAGCCCTTCTGGAGCAGTTCGTCGAGCAGTAGAACAATGAGACCGGCGGCAAACAACTGAATGATGATCAACAGACAGACGCCGGCGCCAATCTCTGAGGGATCACCGTACATGCCGGTCATCACATAGACGATCGCCTGGCCAATTGTGATGACCATGCCGAACAGTTTCTGTGCGCCATTGAAGAGGGCACGATCCTTGGGCGTATCACCGACCTCAATGATCTTGGCGCCAGCCAACAGCTGCATAATCAGACCGGATGTGACAATGGGTGAGATGCCCAACTCCATGAGTGTACCACGATTCGAGGCGAGAATCACACGAATCCAGTAGAAGGGATCCGCCGAATCGGAGCTCATGATACCAAACAACGGAATCTGACAACAGACCAGGAAAATGAACAACGTGATGGCGGTCCATAGTACTTTTTCCCTGAATTGAATCTGCAACAGAACAAAAAATAAATCGCATTTAGAATGAATAAATAAACACAAACAATAATATTTACAATAAAATTATTTGTTATACATGTTCAACTGAATTAATATAAGACATATAGGAAAAGTAAACATAAGGTTATAAATTTAATTAAAGAAAATTATATATATGCACAAATACCAATAATTTGTATAATAATTAAATTGTGTCATAAGCCTAACTGAATTTATTTAAAATGAGTAAACATACAGATCACTTCAAATCATGTTGTTTTTTAAATTTAAAAATTCATAACAGTTAATGAATAGAAAATAAAATTTGTGTAAAATCACTTGATAATTAATTTAATTAAAATTTCAAATAATAATAAATTAATTTATAAAATAAGGTAACTAAAGCTATTCTCTGACCTACATCCGAGTACGTGTAAATGTTAAAAATCAAGTTTTGCTTGTCGTTGTGCTCATCATATGGTCAACGTCGTCGTCGTCAACATAATAACCCGAAGCTGACGTCGCACAGAGTCGAGCGGCTGCTTCGTGCGACCCGAAGTTTGACGTTTCCACGTCGCATACGGTTTCTTCGCATTGTTTGTGACAAAAGTTGTATCAAATAGTAGTATGGCAACAAGTAGCTTGCAAAAAGGTACTTGCGCTGTTTTGATAAGAAAAGTAGTAGCTGATTTAAACAATTCTTTTATGAATGAAAACTTTCCTATTACCCTAATATAATAATATAACTGCTCGAACTGATAATATAAACGAACATTTTCACTCAACAAATATACAAATTTGTTCATTTGAAACAACAATTTTCCTATTGGTGTAATATTCAAGCGTACATTTCTTTTCGTTTGTAGCTGGTTTGTATCATCTACTACGAAAACACAAAGTGTTTGCGTGGCGCATTCGGCTGACAAGTGAAAGCAAAACGTGTGCGCTGGCAACACTGGCGCCCAGTGTACCAAAAAACGACATTAAAATTCACAAATTAAACTTAAATTACACAAGCACATAATAAATTGTATGTTTTAGAGACATTTTATATATATATTTCGAAAATATATATATCAGGTATTACTCACCTTGCGTTCGGGCTTTGCAATTTCGGGCAGTATACTGCAGAAGGGCTTGATGACTTCCAGGAATTTGACTGCAAATTAATGAATGACAAGCAAATTAAATATTAGCCATGGTTGTTGCAATGAATTTAGTAATTCGTTTTAATATACTGCACTTAATACAATTAGCTGCTTTAAATCATTTTTTTTTTGTATACGTAAGCAAATAGTAGGGGGTGTTGCCGAGGCCGCCGCTGATTTTTGGTATGCGGTTTTCCGGCACTTTTACACAAATCGTTTTTAGCTTTTTTGGTGATATACTTACTTCCCATTGTGTTTGACTTAATGTAACGTACGGCAGGGAACTAAACTTCTGATCTGTATTGATGCACTTTCCTCACGAAATTTAGAAAGTTTTACTAGTCTTTAGGAACACTCCAGCGGACACAACGACCGCTTCAAATGATGAAAACCGAATGAACGATACCGAGGAAACGACAATATACGAAGCAGGCACGACGTGTCATTTGCACATTTATTTGACGCTGCAAAGCAATGCCTATCGATACTGATATCGATATGAAAAAAATATATGAACAATTCGATTTTTTTAATATCTCTTTCTCGCAGTAGCACAAATATTCAAAATGAAACAAAACATTTCAAAACTATTTAAAAGTTATGTGTAGTCGATAATTTTAGCAATATTCGATTAATGTATTAACTAAAAAAATGTAACTGTAAGGCGTTGCCACTTTTATGAAACAGATATGGCAACATTGTACGCAAAGAACTCTACAAAAAGCAAATCAACTCAGCCTGTGAAAACAAACGCAAGGCAACAATACAAACACAATCGAAACAAATTATTTGATACAGACGTAATATATATGCGTAAAAAAAACTAACTGGCAACATTATTAGTTGCGTGCGCTAAGGCCAAATGTCAAGAAAAAAAACAACTAAAAAGACTCGAATCAAATAAAAATTGAGTGAAAAGTGATTTTCGACAATGACATCGGTTATATATGTGGATCTGAGCTCGGATTCGGAGGCAGAGGTAAGAGCGCCAGTAGCTACTAGCAGCGCCAACTATGTTCAGCTGGTGTAGAAAAGTACAGTTGTATTTTTAATAGGTTTTGTGCATTGGTGTGCGCGTATTAGTGTTGGCGTGCGTGCGTCTGTGTGTGTGTGTGAATTTCTAACTATGACAGAGTGTGATGTGTGTGTATATTACAAATTCGTACTACGAATGTCTTTCGCGCTACTTTTATTGTCGCTCACACATTCAGAGACAGAACACACACACAACAACGCAACATGCACACATACTTGCATATTCAATCCGGCCAGTGTTGCCACAGTACGCGTAGAAATTGCTGCACTTGAGCGAGTAATTGGAAATGTTAAATATTCTAACTGAAATTAGTTGCTATGTGTGTGTTGGTGTATTCATGTTTCACTGGTTTACAATTTGCGACGCAATTGTTAACTGATACTCGTTTATATTTTGTTGTTTACATGGCTCGTCCGCATATTTCTTGCAACTCTACATTGCACTTAGCGGCGCGCCTTAAAACTCTACACACTGTTACTACTCATACAGCTGCAGCGGTTTTTGTTTGTTTTTGTTTTTCTGTTTTTTTTTTTTCCTTTATATTTGAATGCATTTTCAAATAACTAAAGACAACAGGTGACTTATTGAATTAAAATTTGTGTAAATTTCCAGGGGCCACCCGATGTAAAGCGAACGCGGCTGGAACAGGCCCCCATTGCCACTTCAAAAGTGATGCCAACCAAACTGTTGCACAGCCCAAAAACAATGTCGGCCGTTGGGATCAAATCCACACCAATTGCAACAACAACAACGGGAGCCACTGTTACCGGGACAGTTGTGGGAACTTACAGGTAAACTATGGATTCCAATATAACGGCATTTACTATTCAAACTAGTTCAATGAACTTTTCTAGTTACTTTATACGTTTCCTAGAACTGAATTGAAGTGAAATTATTGATAAGCTTATGCCAATTCCCCGCTTATTAATTATTGTTTAAATATAAATTTTTAATATATTTATTTTGCAGATCAATGCACATACCAAGCGGCATAACGGTCACAAAGCACAACAACATCAACGGCAACTTGAACAACAACAATGACAAGAACAACAACAATAATAACAACAATATATTAAAATCAAATCCAATTAAATTGGCAAGTGTTGGGCAAAATGTGACCATTTGGCCGAAGGCAACGACGAACACACTGGCGACCATAACCAGTGTGCCCAGTCCACAGATGCTGACGTCCAAAGTGAGCTCCCAGAAGCCAACTGTTAACCAACAACAACATAAGCTGCCTGCAAAGCAGAAGCAAACACATCAGAAAGTTGCAATGTTGCAGCAGCAAAAGCCGGCAATGCTGCCAGAGCAGCAGAAGGCGACTGCAATGCTGCAGCTGCAACAACTCGAACAGAAGTCATCAACTGCCGCAGTTCAACAGCAGCAGCAAAAACCGATGGGAATTTCAATTTCGACGGTGCAAAAGACGACGGCAATGTTGCAGCTGCAAGAGCTGCAACAATTAAAGCAGAAGATAGCAACGGCCACGTTGCAACAACAGCAAAACAAGATGCAACCACTACAAAAGCAATTGCAACAACAGCAGCAAAAGTCGCCAGTGTCGACCGTAATAAATTCCAAGCCCATATTGCTTCAACAACACATGCAACAGCAAAAGACACAAACCATAATACAAAAACTACCAGTTAAGCAAAAACCGCCACCGATGCCACAGCGTTTGTTGCCCACGTTGCAGAAGATGACAACTGTTCAACCAAAGCCGTTGGTGACTGTGGGCCAGAAGTTGCCGCCGCCCGCGCACAGTGCACCTAACACGCACACGTTCCATAAACAAAAGCAGCAACAGTTGCCACCGCCGCCAGCGCATCATTCAATGAGCAGTGGAGCAGGGCAGCAGCCACCGTTGCTGGCCAAGCTTACACCAACGCCAATGCTGAGCAAGCAGCCGCAGCAGCAGTTGCAGCCTGTGGTATTGGCCAGCGCAGCACGACATTTGCCCTACGAAATGAAGGCTGCAACAACATCAGCAGCAACAGTAGCTAAAAGAAGCGTGCAACAATTGTCGACAGCTGCCATTACGACGCCCCTGCAGTCCATAACAGCGGGCGCCACGCCCCCTTTGCGTTTATTGGCGACACCGCCACATTGCGCTGCAGCATTAAATGAGCCGCTGCTGCTCAATTTGCCGCCGACGACGAGCATCACGCCTCAGCTGACGCCGACAACAACGCCGCCGCCACCAGCTGCAGCGGCAGCAACGCCCGCCTTGGCAGCCGTAAAAATTTCCTTCCCCGGCGCCAGCATTTCGCCAGTGACTAAGCCGCTGGCCAAGCGTGTGCAGCCCATAACGGTGCTTAAGAAATCCGACGAGGAGTGGCGCAAACATCTTGCCCAACAACAGCAGCAACAGCAGCAGCAGCAGCAGCAACAACAGAAGCCAAAGGAGCAACCAACAATTGTCCTAGTCGAATCGCCGCCCACAACGCCACCCACCGAAAAAGTGGAAACGGATCAAGCCAAGAAAAAGGTGGCAAGCGAAACAATTGCAGCAACAGCAGCACCAACGACAACAACAACAACAGTTGCTCCCCTTGTCTCGGAATATACGGCACTGTTGCAACTATGCCGTGAGCTGGACAAATCAAAGGATATGGAACGCTTGATTGAGATTAAATTGATGAAATATTATTATAGTGTGCACGAGAGCTTTGTGCGTTCGCGCGGCTTTCGCAAGCAGCTGGAGCAGACAATGGTGCGCATGCGCAACGAGCCGGACATGATCTATGTGCATTTGAAGGGCGTCGTCGAAGAGCTCAAAGTGCGACGCAAAGCCAAAGCAGTGCAACTGCCCGACACAGAGCAGCCGCAGCCACCACCAGCAGCAGCAGCAGGAGAGCAAGAGCAAAAACAGATTCAGTTACAGAAGCCGGAACCGGATAAAGATGTTAACAACGCTGTTGAGATTACTGCTGGGTCTCCGGCAGTCACTGATCCAAGTCAGCCCACAACAACGGGCAATAAGCGAACGGATGAGCGTATTCGCAAACTGAATCGCACATTGTACACCATAACGAAACGCATTGCTGCGTTAGAGGAGGCCGCTGTCGATTGGAATGACGATGATGACTCCAGTTATCTGCAGGTGGAACGCTTCAAGAAGCGAGCCTGCCAAATCTACGAGAAAATCTGTGATCTAACCGGTGAGAGTAAGAGCGCCCATCGACAGATGAAGCAACCGATTCTTTTTAAGGACTCGCCATATCCGCAATTTAATCGCACGCTATCCGCTTTTGTCAATCGTATGCACGAATTTCCCGACTACCATGATGTGCTGCAGCTGCTCGAGCATTGCAACAAGGACAACAATCTGAAACTGGCAACATTCGAAATGAAGCGCATAGGTAGGAAGATTAAAGTATTTATTTCATTACTATAAATAGATGATTAATTTGAATTTGAATTCATTGTGCAGCTCATGATGCCTTTGTCAAGGTGGGTCGCCTGCTGCAGGCGCGGCGCAAAACTGATCTCTACGAGACCGTTACACATTTTACGGCCAATTCGAAGGATCCGGCGGCAACGGATGCCTCGCTGCTGGCCAAGCTGAATGAAAACAACAAGAAGCAGACTAAGATTAGTGATATACTGGAAAAGCAAGTGAACCAATTGAAAATTCTGAACAGCCTAGCTAATTCTTACACTTTTTACACAGGTTTGCACGCGAACAGGATCTCACGACTGAGGAGCAGCGCGAAGCCCGTCTAAAGGAGAAACAACAACAGCAGCAGCAGGAGATGGCAGCTGCAGCTCCGTCGACGGGAGCAGCAACTGATGCAACCACCGCCATCCTCGATGATGATAAGCCCTGCACCAGTGCACAAGCGGCACAAGCAGCTACTCCGGAGCAGGCTCTAACTGTTGGCGATGCGGTGATGACCAATGGTCTCACGAAACGAGATCGGGTCAGCGAAATGGAAGTCGACAGCGATGACGATGAGGATGACGACGACGATGATGACGAAACGGATGAGGATGTCGATGCCTTCGTGGACAACTTCAAGGTCAATGGCGATTTGAGCGATGTGGAATCAGAGACGGAAGCGAATGCAGCAGCACCAAAGATATCTGCCACTGACGCAGCTGCTCCTGTGATAGTTAATAATGTAACGAGAGTCAAGACTGCTGCTGCAGCACCTAAATCTCACAAAGATGATGTTCATCTGGAGAATGCAACGGTTACCGGGCAGGCGCTGTTCAATGGAAGCTTAAAGGATGCACCTGCTGCCCATTTACTAAAGATCATGTCCGTTTCTAGTCTAAATGCCACCATAATCCATCCCAGCAGCAACAATGGAAAGAAAAGTAGTCTAGCGGAGCAGCAGCAGCAACAGAAGCCGCAACAGAAGCAGCAAAAAAAGCCACAACGACAACAAATTTTAATTGACGCGGAAATTGTCATTTCGGATGAAGAGTCATAATTGATGTTTTTTCTTTATTCAACAATCAATTGAAGAGAATGTTAGCTTATTCATTCATTCATCATTAGTTAGAACATATTTATTTATCTCATCTATGCGCACGCTTTGTTAAATCATTCGATTACAACAGACACAGTTCCATTGCCCTATTTCTATGTATTCTTTTTCGATTTAATAATAATACATGCTGTGTTTTATTTATTCCTCTTCATCATCTTTATTTTTTATTTTATGCGCAAAAATCGTTTAGATAGTGTACATATGGAATACAAATACTACTACGCTTAAGTGTATGTTTTCAAAAAACACATAACAAAACATAACATAAGAAATAAATGGAAAACTGAAAATAAACCCAATATTTTATTTATTAAACAGCTATATTTTCATATCATATTGCACAAATTGGAGTTATCAAATGATTACATCTACTATTAACGAATTAACGTTTAAAAGCTAGATAAAAAAAAACAATGATTATTTATTATTTAAATCTTGCTTTTGCCAATTTAAAAATTAATCTTTTAAAAGCGTTGTAATCCAAATATTAAAATTTCGAAAATTAATGCTGTGTTCATACGTATTCGACAGAATATTACTCTGATACCATCAAATAATAAAAATAAAATTTTTTTGAAGTTTGATGTCTAAATTTAAAATTGTGCTACAAATTTCGATTGATTATTTATATATAAAAATTTAAATCTCCGGCGGAGACGGTATGACGGATGTATAATCAATTAACTCTATTGCTTTAGATATCAGAGTACAATTTTATTTACAATTACAATTTCAATTATTTGGACTCGATTAGTGAGCTCTTTTCGAGACTCTTTAACAGGTATTTAGTAATGGGTGAATTTTCGATGACAGCCTCCTCGATAATATCGAAATGGTCGTAGCTATCGAACAGTTTGAATGTAACGTTAAATCCGCCCTCTTGTAATTTTTGGGCGAAAACGCGACTTTGCTCAATGAACGTAACACTTTCATGCTCCGCAGACATAACGTGCAACGACGCATTCGACCAGGATGAGCTATCCGCTTGCCAGGGCCACAGCATGGGAGACACTTCCTTCACCGTTTCAGCAGTCAAGCCAAACATATTGCCGGGATTAACAGGTTCCAGTTGCCACAGTTCGCGCAGATCGTAAACACCACATATAAAAAAAATGACGCCCACTTTTCGACGTCGCTCCTCCGAAATCAACGCTGGCACATGGAGCAAATGGGCCAGGAGGTGTGCACCAGCTGAATGGCCGGCAAAGTGAATCTGCGTAGTCTCCGTTTTCTCCGCATAATCAAAGGCCCAAAGCAGAAATTCTGTGAACTGCTTAATCAATTGTGGAAGTGTTACCGTTGGACAATTATTGTAGTCCACGACGGCAACGCGATAACCCTGATTTACCAATGGCGCAACAATCGAACAGGAGTTCGACTTATCCAGCATTTGCCAGTAACCGCCATGAACAAAGACAAACAGCGGCGATGGTCCTGATACACTTTCGTTAAAGAACACATCGACTAGCTGCTGATCATCTGAGCCTCCATAGCGCAAATTGTGCACTTTGATCCCAGATTTAGTAATCAGGTCGTTGGTGTCTATATTTTGATTCAGTGAATTATATAAATCAAAACATTTATCAATTTATTACGTTATCTTACGTTGCTTTGTCACTTGTATGAAATTATTTTGTACGGCCACGTTAGGTTCGGTCTGATTCTGAAATCTCGCTGTGTGATAGCTGGGAAAATATTCCCGCACTAAATCAATATTTTTTTCTTGAGGATTGTACATAATGCGCAGATAGGTACAAAAATATTTATATTAACAAACCGGTTTTTTACAATTGAAGAAACCTTACGCGTTTTAAATAGTTCTGAGAACAGCTTGCACAATCTTACAATTATTCGTTCCACACCTGTAACCGCTAAGTGGTTCCAATGAACTGGAAAATAAAATGACCTGTTTACCAACACATCTATACAAAAACAGCTGGTTGCATTTTTCAACTAGGTGGCAGCATTGTAAACGAAAAGCCAACTCAGCTTCTAATTTAGACATCGAATCTTTTATCACAGATAAATTCACAAAATTTAGTAAAGATGAGCCGAGCCCAGCATAACGATGACGATGTCAATTCGTCGCTATTCGATGCACGCAACGAGTATTACATTGGTAATTTTATGGGCTCGATTAATTTCGTGCTGCCGGAACAGGGAACGGCAGGTGCCGAGCTGCTTTCCTACATGTATTTATCATATTTGGCCATCGATTCGGGCCGGATCATTGCCTCCGACATAAAGGAGAACAATACGACGCCATTGCTGGCGTTGCGTCTAGTGCACGAGGCGTTCGAGCAGCCAACGAGGTGCGAGGAGTTGCTGGAGAAGCTTACTGACAAAGTGGCCGGCGACGAGGATGAGACAAACATTTGGCACATTGCCACCGCCATTGTCTACTGCTACGATGGGCAGTTCGAGAACGCCCTGAAGATACTGCATGGTTCGAATAATTTAGAATCGATGGCGTTGTCCGTGCAGTGTTTGTTGCGTTTGCAACGCGTCGATCTGGCCAAGCAGCTTGTGGCCAAGATGCAGGAGATTAGCGATGATGCAACGCTTACCCAATTGGCGCAGGCATGGGTAGCCTTGGCCCAGGGCACCGAACAGATGCAGGACGCCTTTCACATCTATCAGGAGTTCTGCGAAAAGTTCAAGCCAACTCCGGCACTGCTCAATGGTCAGGCCGTCGTCCATTTGGGCTTGGAGCGTTACGAGGAAGCCGAAGCTGTGCTGCGGGAATCGTTGACCAAGAAGCATAATGATTACGACACTCTAATAAATATGATGGTCCTCTCGCACCTCACGGGCAAATCAACGGAGACGATTACACGCTACTGGGAACAGCTGAGGCAATTCTATCCGAAAAGCGATTTTATCACCGATCTGGACAAGAAATCAGCCGAGTTCGACAGGCTCTGTCTGGAATACGAGCCGAGCAGCGAGCAACTGTTGGCAGTCTAATTTTAAATACATTCAATTCCAAAACATTAATTTCCATGTATAAAACTTTATATGAATATGCATTAAATTACAAATACAAATTTATTAGTATTACATCTGAGGTAGTCTGTTATTCTGTTAATAGCTGCGAATGGAAAAAGAAT
Organism: Drosophila dives; assembly: GCA_035042365.1. Lineage (NCBI taxonomy): Eukaryota > Metazoa > Arthropoda > Insecta > Diptera > Drosophilidae > Drosophila > Drosophila dives. The sequence goes on along the minus strand of JAWNLJ010000037.1, from coordinate 150,452 downwards.
AAATATGTTATTATTGTGGTAAAGTCAGCATTGAAGTCTGCACTCTGATCCCAAAGTGAAGTCTGAATGGATTTTTGTAGTATATAATTTGAACATTAAAGCGGGTCATGCCAGTTTTAATGTTGGATTGCGTATGATCTTGAAAAATCTAAGCTTTTTACAAAACGGTGAATGTAAAAGATAAGGATGATTACGACAAAATAATCTCAAAATATTCGTCTACTTTTAACTGGGATCAGAGTATTACAAAGTCCTTTAGGTCTTACTCACTTCTGTTTGAAGCCATATTTTTTGCGCTCATAAAACAAATCGGTTTTCGAGCTGCCCAAATTGACAATCTTTGGGCAACCGTCGCGCTAAAAATCAAATAAATAATATTTAATATTATTAAATAATTAAAACCGCTTTCTGATTTCTTAAAGCAACTTACATCCTTCTCCTGTATTGTGCAGGATTTGCAGTAGTATGCATCGGAGACGCCTGGACCGCCGCAAATAACGCAGCGTCCCTGATACGACCCGTAATTGCACTCGTCACAGATGCGCACCAAGGTGCAAGGACGCACGTACGAGTCACAAATAACACATTTTCCATCATCCTTTTCGCACAGACGACCAATGGCTGCACGTGAAATATAAATAAATAATTGTAATCGAACTCTATTTAAGAAACCTGCGCATTGTGGGACTTACCAACTCCAGGCTGTTTACGGCAGAAAATCAAATCGGGATGATGCTTTGCCATATTACAAGTTTTAATTTATAATTGCTATTAAATCTGCGCTTAGTTTAAGAATGGTTTTTCCAAATGTTTATGCCAGTGTGAACGTCAGCTGGTAAACTAAAAATACTCTAAAACACTGTTTTCACAAATGAACCATAACTTTACCAATCTCTGGTCACACTACACGAACAGCTGTTTTCTATATTTTCTGTATACAACTTTATCAAAAAGTGCATAAGGCAAAATGCAATTCAGTTAAACGCAGAAATCCAAATAAATATACATTGGAAATAAATACGTGCATAAAAAGCAACGAAATGTCACAAGTGACGTCGTCAACGACACAAAGTGCAATTGGCGCCCAATCGGCAAACAGGCGGTTGCCCAATAACGATACTGCAGTTTGCGTGGGCGTCGGTGGAGTTGGCTATGGCGAAACCGAATGGGAGGCACGCGAGGTGAGCTTAAAAAAAAGCACAATTCCCTTACGAATATTAATTAATGCTACTACAGTCTCAGCGCCAGCGGGAGTTGCATGAAGCGCGCGCCAGAGCTGCTCAGATGGAAAAAACAATGAAGTGGTGGTAAGTAGTCCATGGAAGAAAGAGGGAAATTAGTGTATAATTTTGAACTTTAAATTGATGTCAATTTAAATAGGTGTATAACAAGAAACTTGTTATCGCCGGCTAATTGTTAGTTGACTAAAAGTCTCATTGTACAATTGGTTCTTTCGATGCCAAAAGGAATTAAATTATACAGTGCAGAGTTAAAAAAAGGGTTATTACTCGATCAATAATTTTAGCATTCACTCTAATGACTTACCATAATGCTGTCCAATAATAGCAGCGGGAGTCAGCGTTCGTCGAGCAAATCATCATCTAATTAAAAATGCAGCCAGACATGTCTCTTGGTGAACGCGGTTGCAGTTATTATCATTATATATATATATATATATATATTATGAACAACTCTATTGGTAGCGGGACAACTTGGCCAGTGGGGCAAAGGCTGATGCTGTGATTATCGGCGAACGACTGCAAATCAATCCAAGAGTTTGCTCAATTAGCGGCATAATTGTCGGCTAGTCGGCCATCAGGCGCGAGCCGCTAATTGAGGAGCATGTTGAAATATCTTGCAGTGGAGTACTCGAGAAGACGAACTGGGAGCAACCATAAAAACTAAAGTTACATCGTCTAGCACCAATCGGCTCGTAGCCAATCTGTATTGGCGTTTTTAAATATTTAATTGGATGCAGTTCAGCGCTGATTGTCTGGCGCATTCTAAACTTGATATTGTAAACGATCTTTAATTATTTTCCTCTGTTGCAGGTCCGATTGCACCGCCAACTGGCGCGAGAAGTGGAGTAAGGTGAGTTTGCTGTTACAGATCAATTTATAATTCTCAATTTTTTACTTTTGATTTAAAAAAAGATAATCACACACTTTTTAAACTCCGTTTAAACTAATTTTTAAAATCACGAACCGAAAAGGAATTTTCTCAAATTGTTAAAAATTTAACTTAACAATTTATGTAGAAGAACATTCCAAATTTTAAATAGCCAAATTTAATCAAGAATTTATAATTATTTACAACGTGAATATTCATAATATTCACTTTCAATCAATCACTTTTATTTATTTGAATTTATTAGTGTATTTTTTATTCTTTGAATTTCCTGTGCAAAGACTGATTATTTCATACGATTGCAAGTTTTAGTTTTTAGTCGCTATGGCAACCGCTGAATCAATATTTGTAGTTTGTTTAATCACACAATCTGAATTTTACAGGTGCGCAACGAGCGTAATAAGGCTCGCGAGGAATCTAAACAGTTGAATATCAAACTGGACGTCGCCATGAAGGAAGCATATTCGCTGAAGCGCGAGAAAAACGATTTGGAGCTGCAGATAACGCAGCTGAAGAAGGAAATGGAAAAGGTGCACACGTTGATGATGAAACACGCCGGGCAATTCCATCGCGCCGACACCAACGAGGATGCCGAAGCCAATGGGCGGGATGCCAATTGCTCGCCGGATATCTCATCGGATGGTTTGAAAAATGTAAACAGTGAGGATGGTTTGGTCACCAAGCTGCCCAGCGATGTCAAGGATCTGGACATCGAGGAGTTTGCACTGCAGGGTGCCATGCCCAAGCACTTGAGCGATTTGGATGAGGCTGCCGCCGCTGAGGAGAAGCGCCTAATACAACAGCTATCAAAGGATGATTTCGACGAGGACTATTTGCTGCAAAAGATATCCATGCTGCAGCTGCGCTTGGATGAGGCACAAAAAACTCTGCAGGCAGAGCGAGAGTGAGTGAAGGCATCGCCTACAAATAATATTATTATTTTTTATTATTATTATTGTACACAATTTACCAAATGCAGGTAACTGTAATCGGAAGCATTCGGGTTTATAATTTATGTCTTCTCGTCGAGATTTCTCAACCAGAGTTTTATATATCTTAATTTTTGTTCTTGTTAATTAAGCACATTATTAATCCCATTTAAATTAAAAATCTGTATCTGCAGTGAAAAGCACGAGTTGCACAAGAGTATTGAGAAGCTGGCGCTTGATCTGCAGGATGTGCGTGGACGCCAGGAGGAGTTGCGTTCTGCCAAACAGGAAGCGGTGCGTGAGCTTCTCACATTACAGGTGAGTCACAGTAAACCAGGATCTCTTGATTTATATCCTGATCGTATTATAAGCAAACATTTTCTTTTAACCAGGAGCAACATCGCGCTGAGATGCGCATTGTGAACAACTCGTTGCAGGAGGAAATAGCAGCACGCGAAAATCTGGAGCGTCGGTATGGCTTACATAAATATGAAAAATATATATATATATATATATACATAAATTTTTTAACAAATTACTTACACTTTTTAGGCTAAGTGAGTTGCGCACAGAACTGGAGCATTTGCAAGCCGAAAACGCTTCCGAATGGGGAAAACGCGAGCGTTTGGAATCAGAGAAGTTAGCCCTCGAGCGGGATAACAAAAAGTTGCGTTCCGAGCTGAGGGACTATCAGGAGCGTTCGGATCGAAAATGCCGGCCGATGCAGGCCAACGATGTTGAGCTGCGGGCGCTGCAACAGGAGCTATCGGAGCGCAACAAGGAGATAAGTGAAGTGAAAATGTCCCATGCCAAGCTCAAAAAGTTGCTGGCCGAGACGAACACGGAGCTTGGCCATGCGGTGCGACGTGCGGAGCAATATGAGGCAGAGGTAAGATGAATTTACTATTATTTAATGTTTGTATATATAGGTATGGTTTTTTGAGGAATAGAATTTTTAAAAATACTATACTGTCGGGGAGACTGTCCTTTGCATAAGCTGATCACAGTATACATGCTGATTGTTCAGTTTTAACCTGCATTCTGCAGTGTTTAATAAAAATAAAATAACATTTTGACAAACAGCTTATCGTTTAGCGCAGCAGAGACATATTTTTGTATATAAACGCCATTTAATACTAGAAAAATCAGTATTGTTTAGCTAAAAAAATATGAAAAGCAAATTATTTATATAAATGCCAGCGATGATAAGATAGATCAACAAATCGAAATAACAAATTAATTGGCAAATGCCGGAAGACCGGTAATGGCACGTCCCAAGATCAGGGCATGAATATCATGAGTACCCTCGTAGGTGTTGACCGATTCCAGATTCATCACATGCCGAATGATATGGTACTCATCGCTGATGCCATTGCCGCCAAGCATATCTCTCATTTGGCGGGCGATATCCAGCGCTTTACCGGCATTATTACGCTTCAGCAGCGAGATCATTTCCGGGGTGTGCAGTTTCTGTTCCTTGAGTCGGCCAACATGCAAGCACGCTTGCAGGCCCAACGCTATCTCTGTGGTCGCATCCGCCAGTTTCTTTTGTATTAGCTGATTGGCGGCCAGTGGTCGTCCGAATTGCTTGCGATCCAGCGTATATTGACGAGCCGCCTCCACACAAGCCTCGGCCGCACCCAAGGCTCCCCAGGCAATGCCATAGCGTGCATTGTTTAGGCAGCCAAACGGACCGCTGAAGCCCAGCGCATTTGGCAGCAGATTCTCCTCCGGCACGTGCACATCGTCCATTAGGATCATGCCCGTTGGTGAGGCACGTAGCGAGAATTTACCCTCAATTTTGGGCGTGGCCAGGCCCTTGCTAGACAGTTGACGATCCACAATAAAGCCACGCACTTTGCCATCCTCGCCCTTTGCCCACACGACAATAACGTCCGCAATGGGTGCACTTGTTATCCAAGTCTTCGATCCATTCAAAATGTACGTCTTCGTTTTGCTGTCGTATTTGGCACGGGTCTCCATGCCAGCCGGATCGCTGCCATGATTGGGTTCGGTTAAGCCAAATGCACCTTGAAATTAAATCAAAAGTTGAAATGAATCACGTTATAAATTGAACTATTTTAAGAAATTAATTAGGCTCGAAATATGTATTTATCATCGCCATCTAAATCGTGGTTTTAAGCTTGACTATATCGAATTTTTTTAAAGTTGCAAAAAATTTGTATGTTAATATTTGCAAAAAAGCGTATTTAAAGTTAATCATGAATATAACATTTTATTTTGTTTTCCACTTACACACGCACACATATACAAACAAATAAACACCACGACTATCAACGGCATTTGTCGTTAGTTGAGAGCGAGCTTTTTCAAAGCTCTCTGCTGTCGATTTACTTTTGATTTCTTCGGCTACGCAGTTTTCCACTACATAAATGATAGTGATATGTTTACATCAGTTTGTTTTGTTGAAAAAATCAGCCAAGCTTAATCTTAATCTTATCACTTTGCTAGCTGATAAACACACCAAATCTCTAAATGATTTGAAAGAATCTGAGAAACAGGCGATCTGTATGGGACTGCGTGAAAATGCTGCAAAACATACACTACGTACCTATCAGCTTGCCCTGCGCCATGCTGGGTAAATATTTCTGCTTCTGCTGATCGGAACCGTAATCGTATATGGCCCCCATGGCCAGGGAGCTTTGCACGCTGACCGCTGATCGGTATGCGGAATCCACGCGTTCCACTTCCCGTGTCAGCAGGCCATAAGCGACATTGGAGACGCCAGCGCAGCCATATCCCTGCAGCGTGCAGCCGAGAACTCCCAAGCTACCGATCTCCTCCATGATCTTCTTATCGAACTTCTCCAAGCGATTGGCGGCAATGACGCCCGGCAACAGCTGCGACTGGCAATAGCCGCGAAAGGCATCGCGTATCGCCACCTCCTCCTCCGTTAGCTGGCTCTCCAGATTTAGAGGATCCTGCCAGTTGAATTTGGGCGCAGTGCTCATCGCTTTGGTGCCATTTGCCAGGCGACGTACACAGGGACGCAGTTTCGCGATCATTTTGTTGCCCTTTTTTTTGTTGTTGTTTTCGCTTTTAGCACACACAGAACTTACGCCTTCGATTAACGAGGAGAGACTGAAATTAGCCGAGAGTTCTACGAAAGCTGTCCGCTGCCATTTGTTGTTAAAACGGTGTACTCTCTCCATCTTTCTCTTTTATTTTACTCTCATATGTTAAAGCTTTTGGCTGTCGTTCGTTGTTGACACCGGTGGAGATTTGCAATTTTTTACTGAATGCCCTCTCTTCTCACTCTCTTATGCTGCGAGTTTGTTGTTTAGCGGTTTTTTTTTGCCATAATCGTATTCGCATATTATCTTAATTTTATGATTTATTAGCACTGATAGTAAGCGAAGCCAAAATGATTGTGACTGTGATAAATGTCTCGTTGCTTAGTAACTGATCTTCGTGTGGATCTTTATATTTAATTATTAATTACAACAATCATAAAAACGAAAGCATCGACTAAAGCTCTATGTTAAATACAGATGACATGTATAAATTCACAAATTAATACATTGTATAACTATTTTAGCGTTGGATTTCTATCTTATGTTTGCAAGGTCACACCTTTAAGGTATATGCCGGCAATTTAAAAACGGAAAATGCGAAATGCTGATTTTAGCATAAAACTGCTGTTTTTAAAATAAATTTCGACCTCAAATTTTTATATTTGTTGTTTCTAGGTATAATAAATTTTGTTATAATTATTATTATTATTGTAATTTAGGTAAAACGATTGCGGCAGCGCGTTGAGGAGCTGAAACGTGAATTGGCCGGCGCCGAGGATGAACTGGACTCGGCTGTTAACCAGGTGCGACGTCTGCAGCGCAGCAACGATGAGCTGGTTGGCACAACTGAGGGTCTGCAGGTGCAAATACAACATTTACAGAACAGGTTAGTAATCAGTGCACTTTAACCAACTCCTAACACTAACATATCGCGGTGACGGCTTTTGCTTAATTAACCCAACAACTAACCAAATCTACTAAAAACAAACGAACGACAAAAGACGCGCTCCAAGTCCTCAGTTGCGGGGAATTGGCGGCGTTCAGTTACGCAACAAAATTGCTGTTGAGCTCCCCAGTGATTGTCTGCCAAATATCAACGATTTGCGGCAGATTTTCGATGATACACAGGCGGGATTACGCAACTCGCACAATGGCTGCGATGCGGCAATGGCACATCATGCTGCTGCCGTTAAGCGTTCCAGCCACACGGAGCGGACACTGTTGCAGCAGCAGCAGAGCAATGCAGCCGCAGCGGCAACAGCGGCAGCTGCAACAGCGGCAGCAGCAGCGGCAGCCGCTTTCTACGATGCCAAACAAACGCATTTCGAGGAGAACATTTTTGAGGCGAAATCAAGGAATTTGGAATTCGAGCGGGCCAAACAAAAGTTCGATAATCCACATGGACAGCATCATCATCATCATCAGCACCATCAGGCGAGGCAACAACGCTCGTCGGCAACGGGACGCTACAACAGCGCCGGCAGCAGCAGCAACACCAGCACCGGTGGCAATCGTGCAAATCTCGTCTTGCCACTCAAATGCATGACTAATAGTGGGATTACATCCTCATCCAACAAGGATGACATCAATAGGCAATTGTACGAGCCGCATGACAAAGAGTCACAGCCACATTCGGGCTACGCCCGAAATAGTATTAATTTAGATGGTCTCAAGGTATCCGACGATGAGGTGAGCTCTACCCAAACTAACTTCCATTTGCTGCTCTAATTATTATTTGGTGTTTTGTTCTTATTATCTCCTATTTGATTTATAATTTTCCTAGATATTCTAACCATTTTCATATCTTTTACAGACTCCGTAGCTATGGCTCGACAAGTTTGCTGCTGGACGATGAAACTGAGGGAAACAGCGATTGAGCTGAATGTAGATGTTTCGTGCATTCGCTTTTAGTATTCTATTTACTATTAAGTATTAATTTTAATTCTAATTTAGTTTAAATAATATTTCGAGGCCGCAATTTTCTACACTCTTTCGGCCGTTGAATTTTCGTTCCTTAGTTGTATTTATAAGCTTAAACGGATCAGAATTCATGCTATTTTAGTATAGTGGAAATTCCGCTGGGAGATCCAAAAAAAAACCTTATTGGGTTTGAAGGCAGTTAAAAGACGTTTTAAATTTTAAATATTATTTATTATTTGCATGGAAAAAAAGTGCGAATGCAGAATTGGAATGATGCTAATCCGGTTATTCGATTTTTTAACTTTAACATATTCAATATTTCCGTTAGAATTAGCTTAAGAAAGTATACACATCTTTGGGCAAGTTAAATAATCACACTTTCCAAGGATATTCAGTAGACTTATGCAATTACCCGAAATTTAGGCAGCTATCCCAAGTTACTGTTTGTAATTTATTGGCTTACACAGTATTTGAACTAAAGTCAAAATGCCAATTTTAAAATTAAAATTTTAAAGATTGATTTAACAAGAACAACCAACCATCCCCAAAATTATCGAACCCCTTGAAATCATTTGTCCAGCTTGTTTTCAGGTGATATTACACTGGTATCAGAGTATTTTGCAGTCGGTTACGTCTGCCTTTCTTATTTTTTTGTAAAATTTACGCCTCTTCTCATTATATGCCTGGTGCCATAACTCAAGCTAAAACTTCGAAAACATTTCGCTGCATGATAAGTTTTACCACATATTCAATTTACTATATCAAATATTCAGATCTCCCTAAATTTTGTATTGTGCTAAGACAAAAACACAACATATACTTACTAAATACTCAACCCAAAAAACGATTTTATACCAGAATAATATTAATTTCTTGACCCTCGTTTTAAAGCTGAATTGTCAATAGCCAATAGACAGATAAACCTCTTATATAGATATGTAATATGCACAAATACATTTATTGGCCATAAGAAAGGCTACAGTTTAACCATAAATATTGGGCCAGGAAAAACATTAGACATAAACATATAAGATTGACTTTATAATCGATTTTGAAGTGCTCTTAAATATTTGCGAACTTTTGCTGACTACATTTGTGTTTTCATAGGGCACTGGATAAAAAATATGTAAATTTGTATCTTCCATATTTGTTTAAATTTTGTAGGCGTCTTTCTAGTCTTTATTTGTATTTAATTTGGCAAATGTTCGCAACTAAGAGCATATCTTAATAATTTGTAATTATATTAGTTGTTACGTACATAACGTATTAATTTATAGCAATATTAGTGTTTTTTATATACTTAATATATTACGACAGACTACCGTAAAAATATAAATAATATGAATATTATAACATAAAATCTAAGCTTTTCAATTCGTGGTAAAATGTTGAAAATTAATTATGCACAAATCTTGCAATTGCAGATATTATTTTACACCAAAATTAATTTTATTTTTACATAAAAAGTACTATCAAAATATAAAGTAGCCTTTAGTTACTAAATATACAAATGCTATTAATTTTTCAAAATATTCAACAAAATTTTTAGTAATTTCCAACGGAAAAAATATTTGATTATAAACAACATCTAAGGGCAAAATGGTTGAACAAACCACAAAATTCACTGGCATTTGCGTTGCCATTTATTTGACATATGCGCTTTTTGTTTTGTTTATACTGCCCATACTCTTGCCCGATCCGCTGACCATGGTGCGAACAAAACTCAACCAACAGATCAATGGCAATCTGACGGCCAATACGCTAGAGGCCGGCGGTCAGCCCAAGCGCTCGATATTGGTTACATTCAAGGGTTCGGGGGCAATTGGTCTGCTGGAGTACTTGACCCACATGCCAGGCTGTTATCATCACTTTTCGCCTCTGATTGCATACAGGCGACGCTTCACAGAAAAGCTTCAGATTGAGCAGTCTCTGGACGAGTTGAAGGCGCTCCTCAATTGCGATTATAGTCGGTCTCAGTCTATGTTGAACTTCGGCATGAGAACGCCATCGTTTCGAAATTTCTATGGGATGCAGTGGAAGACGTGTTCAATGTATACTACGGAGGTGTGTACAAATCCGGAAATTTTGGCCAAGATTTGCAGGATTTTCCCATTTCTGAACATGTCCGTATATAACTTGAGTCTTAGGTATTTAAGGGCATTACTTAACCACAAAGGGTGAGTAATTAATTAATTGTTGATGGTGATGCTGTATGTGATTGCTGTATATTCACATTATTTTTATTATTCTGTAAATGTATTTACGAGCGACCACTGTATTACATAAAATATCTTTACTCAATTTATACCTCGTAGTTTAAATATTCGAGTGCTACTCCTGCTTCGAGATCCTCGTGCTATAATGGCATTGCGAGTCAATCGTCCATGGTGTAATACATTGGAGTGCCTTCAACCGGATGATCTCTGTGAAAATATGGCCGATGATTATGAAGCAGCTCAGATATTATTAAAAGAATATCCACATCGCTTTAGGTATGTTCTACATATCTTTAGGTATACATCATATTTTTAGAAATCTTTTTGTAATGTAGAATCATGTACTATGAGGATTTTATGAAGAATCCCTATCAGGGCTTAACATCGATTTTTGATTTCTATGGCGTACCAAGCAAGCCAGTCAAAGATGCACTGGAATTAAATAATGGGATAGTGGACGTTAAATCTAAAAAAAATATTGATATGTTCTTAGAATCGGCGTTTCACTGGCAGCAATCACTGTCAGTCAAGGAAATTATGAATATTCAAGCGATCTGCAAAACGGCTATGAGTGTATGGGGCTATGAGCCTATAATAGATTTCGAAATGAAAAACCTCAACAATATCACTGCGTAACTGTTTTTAAATTAAATGCCATGATGTTTTAAGTGTGACCACGTTATTGTTGGTAACGTTCAACAATAATCGCTTAGCACACGGACTTAGAGGTAAAGTAGTATTTCATTTTTTGGTATTTGTTCGTTCGTAATTTGGTATTTATTGACTAAAAGCATCGCGGTTGTACTTTTGTTCACAGCTGTTCATTCTGTTTTTGATGCTTTTGGAAAGCTCGCCAGACGTCGCTTGAACATTCCCAACTAAAGAGTCCGTGGGCCATACAGAAAAAAAACAAATTTAGCGCATACAAAATTGCAGTTTGCAATGTGTAATTGCCAATAATAAAATGTGAAAAATCTCTCAAAACCGAGCTTACGTTGTGTGCGTGTGTGCTGTGTTGTGCAAGTGTGTGTTTTGTGTGTGTTGGGTGTGTTTTGTTTATGTAAAATATGTAAACAAATAAAGCGCATTGAGAGAGAAAAGTATGTAAATAGTTTGTAAGCGCAAAAGTGTGATTTTTTGATTACCCAATTAGTAAATTAAATAAAAAGTAAATAACAAATGAGCACAACCGATTTGGATTTGGAGTCGTGTGCACTGTTGACCGGCGAAAGCGAAGAAACTGCTGCAACTGACGACTGTTCCAATTCCTTGTCTGTGACAGCTTCCGCCAACGTCAACGCCAACGCTTCCACATCCGCTTCCGGCCCTGTCAGGACACGCACTAAGCAGCGCATCAGTTTAAATTCAAAACGTCGACGCAGCCGCATGTCAAGACGCGCTAATCTCATTGGCATCTGTGGCGTTAGCAGTTTGTGCATACTGCTGCTGATTGCCACCACACAGCACAGACCGCTCAGCTCACCATTTGGTAGCAGCTCCAGCTCCAGCAGCGGCGGCAACAGCAATGGAGCTGCCAACAATCTGCTGACACGCAATGGTGGCGGCTACTATGAGCGCCTCCAGCAGCCGTCACAAACTGCCGCCATTATTTACAATATGACAGCGACCATAGTGGATGTCCTGGCGGCGCAACGCGCTCGAATTCTCACCGAAATGGAGAATTTCGAATATCCTCGCGGCGGCGCCGAGAAACTCAACGATATGACACCGGAATCAGAGGGGACACCCGTGCGCAGCATTGTCGTCACCAGTTGGCGTTCGGGTTCCACATTTTTGGGCGACATTCTGAATGCGATTCCGGGCAATTATTATCACTATGAACCATTGCTTGACTTTGGCATTAAGCAGGTGCGTGATCCGGACGATCAGCAGTTGGCCGTACAAAATCTAAAGAATCTGCTCAATTGTGATTACGGTGATTTGTCCGATTATTTGGAATATGGCAAGACGCACACGTATCTCTTCGAGCACAATCAGCGTCTGTGGGATGTTTGCCGGGAATATCCACGCTTCTGTTGGCGTCCCGCCTTTCTTACGCCCTTCTGCCGACTGTTTCCCATACAGAGCATGAAGACGGTGCGACTGCGTCTCGCTCAGGCCGAGCAACTGCTCGAGGATAGGTAAGAAATTAACATTCATTTAATAGAGTTTACTGTCAAGAAGTAATATTTTAATATACGAAAAATATAAAAACAATCTTTAGGAATATATGTACATAAATATATATATTTATCAAGATAAAAGTGCTTAAAATCATTAAATTTAAATATTTTAAATAGATAAAAATATAATTCAAGTATTGTAAAGCTTGAAATTTCTTATAGTGTTTGCAAAAGTTTGAAACGTGTTTGGTAAAAATGTTTAATAGATCTTCAAAGAGAAAAAAACAGACAGAGGCAGAGAGAGAGAGAGAATAAGAGAGAAAGAGAGAGCGAGAGAGAGAGAGAGACGTACAAAGAAAGTGAAAGGCGGGTGCCGCATGCGCAAATTGTTCCGTCTCTTTTGACACGCGTCTTTGGCGCTGCCGGTTTTTGCTTGTTATTGCGGTTTCTCGCTATCTTCGCGACACCCATTGAACTGGTTGCTGCGTCAATTGTATTGTTGCAAGTTATCCCATCCATCTACTTCATAGTTTTATTTGAGTGTTGCCAATTCGGTTGACTTTTGGTACAAATCCATAAGAAATTGTAATTTTCTTATTGTGTTGGCCTCGTTTTTGATAATCGATTAACATGTTTTGGCCACACACTTTTGTATCTAGGGTCAAGTTAAATACTCCCTAGTAAACGATAATAACCAAGTGTTAGGGGAACAACGTGTTTTGAATACTGAAACTGTTTTGAAAAAATGAAATCATTACATTTGTTTTGAAACAAAATGTTTCTTTGACCTCAACAAGAAAATTTTTTCTTGATCAGATCAAGGATCGATTTCCGATTGAAATCAAATTAGATATTATTCAGATGCAGTCCTCAAACTAATAAAATCAAAAGCAAATGCAAAGCTGCTGGAAATTCAAATGATAATTGTCGTTTAGATATTTATAGGCAAACAATCAAGTAAAGAAAGAAAATAAGTCAAAAATCAATAACATTTGTGGCTGTTGTGCCTTGGGGATATCTTGGCAAACAAACCACTACCAAAATGTAAACAGAAACCGAAAACGTATTTAATTGATATGCTTTCTATTTTTCGGCAGTTATATTGGCATCGTTGTCTCAGTTGCACAAATAATTAAATTACATTAGGGAAGCGTTATTGTTGCCATTAAGCAAGGGTCAGCCACAACAGGATTTAGTTCAGACAACTATTCTGGTATTTTGGAGATGGGTACAAGTAATGTGTACAACTATACAAGCAGCAAATACATATAGCCTTTTTATTAGCCTAATAACGATTCATATTTTCCTTCACACCTTACGTGAAGCACTTCACACTGCAGCTGTGAAAATAAATAAATATATTTACTAGTCATTATCTCTAAATATGGTCAAGTATTTTCACAGCAGCTTGACAATATAAATAAGTTAATGAAGTCATTTCGATTTCTTAGTTGGTTACGACAGAAAGAATTTCACAATTCTTATGATTATTATTTTTCATTAATTATGAGAGTTGTACTTGAGAATACAATTGAATCTTATTTTGATCTATTATTTTATTTTTCTATTATACACAGATATTTCGAATTTAATTTGATATAATTAAATGATATAAAATAAATGACAATATTAATATTGAAGACACAAATTTAGCGTAATTCAGTTTAATAATTAAAAATATGTAACAACTATAATTTATTTAAAGTAGTCTAGTTTGTCCAGTTTTTACGTCGCAAAAAATTCCACATTAATTCATTTCTGATAACTAGTTTTGCCTTCTGAGAGATAAAAAATATAAAATGAAATAATATAAGTTAGTGGGTCTTTCAGGAGGACCATAATTATGATTTACAGCCAAAATACATGTTTGGGATTTATAAATATAAATAATTAATCCAAGTCTAAACAATTTGTCAGATTAAGAATTTATTTTGTGGATAGTCTTTCTACTGACTGCTACGCATACCCTTTACAAATATTAAGAAATTTAAATTTACTTCAAGATAATTTATTCCTAATAATAATAGACAATATGAAAATGTGATCATATTATCTAAAAATATTTTTTATAATTAGGAATATGTACAAAAAAGTATACAACACATTATAAGAAAATGAACTGGCATTTTTTGTGAGTTGCTTCTTTGGGTACAGTTCAAAGACCCTATATCTCATTTATTATTCATATATGAGTATTACAATTTCAACATTTTTCAATTCACACTTTCCACACTCTATTAACGCAACGTAGTTGAATGGCTTCAAGCACCCGTTTGCTGTCCAGTGAAATGCATCAAAATTCCGGAAACGTTGTTCGACCGAGTAGATTTATGTTGGTCTGCTGCCAGCAAATGTGGTTGCCCACGACCCCTTCCCCCTTCCCATTTCTCACATTAGTTGGCTCTTTCGCACAATTTGGGTCAGTGCGAAGCGTTGGATGATGACTCACTTAACGGCCGCCAACTTGGCTAACTTTGTATCTAATTGTCGGTTGGCTCTCGGTTCTCTCTGGGTGCGTCCAACACGAAAATCATGCCGGCTAATTATTAATTGCTCATACGCTGCATTCCACTGGCCATTTTAGTAAAGTGACTTTTATTGTGGAAAACTTGTACGATTTGCTGTTTGGTTCATTTAGCTGAGATATGTGTAAAAATGCGAAACACAAATGATCTTGTAAACTATCTGTTTATTAAACTATCTGCTCTCTTTGCTCTATTTATACTTATACAAAGAGACTACATATAATTTTAATGATGCTGGTTTGAATTTATTAGATGTATACAACTTATTATAGGTCGACCTCTTTCCATTCTCGCTATTCACACTTGCGGTTTTTATACATTTTTATTTATTACCTGAGAAAGATTTCTAAGTTTCTTCTCACTTTGAATTACATCATTTTTAATTTTATATTAGTAGCTAATTGACTAGCTGAGCATTTTTGCACGGTTAATTACTTTTGAATTGGGGTAGTTTCAACTATAGATTATCAGCATTGAATTTCTTTAAAAAAAAGTTTACACGTTCATAATACTTAAAAAGTTTTATTAACTTTGCATCCAAAAGTGCAAACAAAATATGATGTTTACTGGACAAAACTTTTAAAGAAAACTCAAAAAGCTGTAAAACTTTATATTTGTTTTTAAAAACTGCTTAAGTACTCATTTAATCATTTATAAAAAAAAGTAGAGAACAATAGAGAACTGTAATCCTTTAAAAGATAATTAGAGAAATAATGGGATAAAAATTTATAGTGGTATATTATTGTAACGGTAATTGTTTGTGTTGCAGGCAGTTGTGTTGCCCCTTTTATATCTTAACATTCTTCTTGGAGCACATTTGTTGGCGTTTCAGCTTTGAGCGGATTTGACATTAAGTAGATAAAATTTTCGTGAAAATTGAAAGCACCTACAGCTCCGGGACAAAAGCGAGGCAAAACTTCGACCACAGCTGCAGTTTTAGCAGCTGAAAAGCCAAAAACCGCAACCGCAAAGAGTTTTGGTCTTCAGTCTCTCTCTCTCTTTTAGTTGGCTTATAATGAGCAAAGTGGCCATTAGCTGTAAAAGTTTTGTTAACTGCGTTTGCCAAGCGGGCTAGTAAGACAGACAAACGCCAGATAGATGGCCAGACAAATAGATAACAATGAGAAAAGAGTTTTTTTTTCGCTTAATGCCAGTCTGACAAGACTCCATTCAATAATGTTTTAACTTTTGAGTTAACCAAACAAAACCAAAAAAAAAAAACCCGTTCTAAAAAGCTTATTGCACAATAGACCTCATTCTCGGACATGGCTGGCATTTAACTCTTTGCTGTGAACTCTTGACTCTCTCAATGAGGGACACTTTTGACAGAGCCAAAGGGAGAGATCGGACTTGAGTTCACTGAACACTCAACTGGCTTTTTTTTGCACCGTCATTAACAGAAAAAAAAACAGGTAAAACGGCCTTAATTGATAGACCACGACTAAAAGATACCCAGAATCCATGGGGTTTACCCATTAATGTTAAAAAACGTTTTGAATAATCAAATAAAGTTTTGATTTATTCCACGCTTTACTTCCGTGTTTTTTGTTCCTTTTTTTTAGTGTTGCTCAAAAATTTGGCAAGTTCCTTTCAAGCAGATGAGAAATATTTATAATTTATAATATAATTGTTATGGATATCTTTCATAGAAATAATCATATACAACTATTTTTAGCATTTACCCAGATCTGAAATGAAAGTCATCCAATTAAAAATAACTTTTTTTTGTATTAAATAAATCTCCAAAAAATAGCTAATTAAGTTAGTTCATTAAAATAAGCTTGATCGGCTTATGACAGAGAATGGGGGAAAAATGTATATAGAGAGCAGATAAAAAGTCTGTGTTACTCATTTAAATTACATACAGGGTATAAAATAAATTAAATAAACGCATTTTGCATTTGAAAACGAGTTTTACACAAGAGCCTAGGTAAAACTTTTTGGTACGTGTGTTTTTTTTTCTATGGCGTAAATAGGTGAAAAGCGCTAATAAAAATAGAAAAAAAAAATTGTCGACAACTGCTGTTGCAGTGTTTGCCTGTGCCCCAAGACCGGACCGGACCGCAAACGATGCCGCTGTCACAGAGAGCGTCACGGAGAGCACCTCAGCCCCGCAGCCCCTCGCTGTGAAAGTGAAAGTAATTGATTTTTGTTTTTAAGTTTGCTGGAAATTTCGCTTTTTATACTCTGATAACGCGGCTGGAAGAGTATATTGGCAGCAGTTTCTGTCAATTGTTATTTATTTATGTTAATGTTAAAATCAATAAAAATTGTCAATACACCTACAAGTGCAAGTAAAAAACATTTCTCGGTCATTTAGAGCTTCAATGCAAGAACTGACAACCTTTGAACCACAAAAGGTTAAATCAAACTCCACCCACTTTCAACCCCAAACCCACCTTGTATTAAACTGATATTGGAGTAATTTGTAGTTGATTAATTGGTATTGATTAATTTCTATTGTTATTGTAACTTCACTAAAAATGTTAGTTTTTATTATTACGCGGCTTATTGAGCTTTGGGCTCTGCATTAACCTTGCCACCGCCAAGCGATCATAGACGATGTTGGTTTAGTCGAGACAAACAAACCGGTTTCAGAACTCGTATGCACATCCATAAACACTATTTGATGTCTACTGTTGATCCACTGCATGACCACATGGTTATTGCTAGTGATTTATACGTATATTTGCAACTAGCTTGGTTTTTTTTTTATACTCTAATACGGATGATAGAGGAGCGTATTGGTATTGCATCTGTCTGTCTCGATATTTATTATATATTTGTTCTGCGTCAGATATAGTCATTAAAGATTGGCATATAAAACATCTGACAAACCACTCACCCCCACATAATTACCACCCATAAAAATGGGAGAAGCCTAAATTAGCTTGAACTGATTTTAATCATAAGCCAATAAATTTGAAAGGTAACGGAAATTGAATTGAAATGTGGCTTGTATTATTGTATCAGCAGTTGATTTACTCAGAAATCAAGCACTAACTATTAGAGACATAGATTAAAAACATTTTATTTTAATTAAATTTTTAAAATTGTTTTCTTGTCAAAATGTCAACAATTATATTTAACATGTCAGTTTTTACAGAGTACTGTTGAAATATCTTTCAAGTGATGTAAAAAACTAATCTTATCTTTTATCTACAAAAAATAGGTTTATTTCTAGTAATTCTAAAATACTATGCACTAAATCGCACCAGTCCGAAAGGTATTTTTTTTATTCTTGTCGGTTGAGTAGTTCTGACATTGTACGTTCTAATTAACTAATGTGCCAAACTGTGGCATTATTACCACACACACACACACACACAACACACAATCACCGTCTATTTTTGTTAGCAATACAATGCTTATTTTTAAACGCTGACGAGCAAAGACATGGCACAAAAGAGAAAATACAATAAATAAATAAAAACTAGTAAAATGCTTATTTTTGAATGCAAAAAAAAAATATATTTTCGCTGGTTGTTTGAGAAGGTGTTTTTTGTTAAGTGCTGCAAAGGCAAAACAACTCTTAGCCAACTGCCTTGGGGGAACTTCTTAACTTGTTGTTTGTTATTTTTTTTTTTTTTTTTTCTCCTTTACCTATAGTTGTACTCGGGCTGTACAATTACCAGGCAGTATTTATCGTTGACGGTTCGCGTTGTAAATTTTTAAGTAGCATCGCCTAATGCGATTTTGCCCAACTGCAACCGGCAATTTTATGACATTCGTTTTGCTTGTTGCTGCCACATGGCCAGTGTCTTCTATTTTTTTTTTCTTCTTTTTTGTGCATAGTTTATGTTCTCTGTGCTGCTGTCTGAAATTGTTTGTGTTCACTGTATTTTTTATTGGATGCTCCTTTGTTTTTGGGTGGCTTTGCTGGTTGCATCTGTTAGATCGATGGAATGATTGATGGCCACTTCGAGTGCTACTAAATTATTGCAATTTACACACGCTGCAAAATTTACTAACCAACAATGATTAGCTGTGATTAGTTAGCTGTACTTTGTTAACGCTTCACTGCGTTCCTTGTTCCTTGTTAACACAGAAATGCCCTGCGGCCAGCTTGGATATTGCCAATTAGTTCTGGTCAGCTGTTGTCTGAGACTGAGACGGCAAGAAGAGAATAGAAACCGACAAATAAACATATTTTAACTGAATGAATTTAATTAGTATTGTTTTAATGTTTAACGTCTAATAAATACTTAGAAAATGGGTAACTTGCTTAGTGTTTAATGGTCGAGTGATTAGCATAAGTCTGTTAATTATTTTTTTTTAAACTTATTATTGTTTATTATTGACCAAAATTACTGTGTGAAAAGTAATATTTAATAACATTAAATAGACACACAAAGAAAATATGCATAATTTTTTGATATTTAGGCAATCTAAAGAACAGCCACATTAAAATTGTTAGTTTTTTTATTAACAAACTAATGAAACTAAAATTAGACAAGTTAGGCAAATTGCGTTTAAAAAGATAAATGATAAACTGTAATTTATTATTAATTGTAAAATTATTTTCCGACAATTTGCACACCTAATTTACAATTAAAAATGTATATATTTTTTTTGATGCCACGAAGCGTGCAAAATCATTAAAAACGCTGCAAAATTAATTTTATAAGCTGCTGCAGTAATAATAAAAAAAAGAGAAAAATAGCTTTTGCTATATTTGGTATTTGGCCTTTTGAAGCTTTGTCTATTTTGGGAACTGACAGATGCCGCAAAACTTGTGCATAGCTCAACTGTCTTTGTTGCAAGTGCAGCAGAAAGACAGAAAAAAAAACGAAATGTGTATGTGTGTGTGTGGAAAACAATACCGTTAACCCGCAGTTAGGTTGCAGCAGTAAAAGTGTTTTAATTTACTTTTAATGACCTGTGCAAAAGTTTTCTTTTTATGTATGTATTTTATTTTATTTTCTTTTATTTGTTGGTTGTTTTTATTCGTTGTTTTTATTTTTTTTTTATTTGTTGCACATGCCTACAGAATCGTCAGTGCAGCGTAGAAAGTCTTTTGTTACGCTTCTTTCGTATTTCACGAGAAAATAAATAACTTTAAACAACTTCAACTTTGTGAACGTCATTTTGTTGAATGCTCCCAAAGGCGATTTTTAATAGCTGTGCGAATTTTACAGCAACCGGAACTCTTGAATAGATTGCGAGCACTGTTTCTTGTTATAGTTGTTTTAAGTTTCTGCTTTACCATTTTTGTTGTTGTTTTTCTGTTTTTTTTTATACCCCATTCAAAATGGTTTACATTGTGAAAGTCTGAAAAAACAGGCATATCTCCTCTCAATATTAAGATTATTCTCGAGCAGCAACAGCAGTCAAATTTATCCGTTTAAAAAGCACTTCAAATAAAAAAATGTGTTATTGTATTTTACAGCTCAAGTCAGTGATTAAGCTCTTATGTTTAATTTGCTTAAGATAAGTTTTTACAAAAAAATTTGTTATAAATCGTTTTTTTGTATTCATAGGAAATTAACTAGTGTTGATAAGTAGTTTTGATAAAGTATTTCCTAGAAATAAAGTCTCGATTAGAGCTTCATTGTGTGTTTAATTGTTTGTTTGCATTTAAATGCGATATTAAGTTCCAATTTGGAGCCCTTTGAATTAATAGTAAAGCTAATAATTTATTCTTATCTGCTGCGATAAGACATTAAATTTTTTGATAAGATGACGCAGTTTTAGCTGTGGTAAGCTGCTTGTTTATAATTTTGGGTATTTTGTAAATGTTCACATATAATTAATTATTAATTGTGTATTCCGAGAACTATTCACATTTACCGTGATATTTTGATATTAACAAAATCTTGATTGTTTTTCACGTGAATAAGCTGATAAATGATTTGCCTTATGTGGAAAACTCTTTTGAGTGAAAGTAGATTTACTTTAAGCTGCATCTTTTTTTTAGAGTATAGAAAGATGCATAAAGATTTATGGCTTTAACTCACGTTAAAATGGGCTTTAAACATGCAAGCAACTGTAACCAAAAAATATCTAAACTGAAACTTATATCATAAAGTTGTAATTCTTTTTCTATCACTTAGTATACATTTATTAAACTGCAAATATTCCTCAGTCAATTGCACTTGAGTACTTTGTGGGGTTCAATTTCACCGACACGTAAATATATCATTTGGATTATGCCCACGGCATGGTCATAAATCTTGGGCGTGCGACCTTCCATCCTCCATGGCTTGGACCTGTGCAGCCGCCATTCAATCGGCTCGAAAGAGTCGTCGCAGTCAGCGGAAGAGCCTAGCGTGAGTCGCCCACAATGTTGCCCCGGCAGAGAACTTGCAACAAACACGACAAAGTACATTCATAAATAAAAAGGTTGCAGGCAGTCTGAAAATGCTCGAATATATATACAAAAGTGGACTAAAGAGAAGGGATTTTTAAAAACAGCAGCGTCCTTCCGACATTTGCTTGCAACTGCCACACCCAGAAATGAACTTATGTTGCAATTCCGCGTCCACAGCAGCAGCAAAAAAAAACCAAACTTTTTAATGTGGGGCAAAAACTGAATAAGGAAAATTTTATTCGCGTTAAAAATGCTGCCAAAAATGCAAAGCGAAAATCGCTTTGCGGAAATGTTACGGAAATAAAAACCAGTTCAGAAGCAGGACAGAGAATTATAAGTTTATAATGCAATTTTCAGCACTTTTTTTTTATCTGATCCAGTAGGTGAAATATGATGAAGGAATAAATTGGAATTTTTATGTTTTCTTGTTTGCAGAAACAAATTAAAAAAGCAAATAGGTTGAAACCTAGGAATAAAACATTTATGTATTTATATTTTATATTTTATTTAAAATATTTATAATTTGTTTAGTAAGAAATATGATGAAGGAAAAAAACTTAAATTTGAATCTTTTCTTGTTTAGAGAAATAAACAAAAAAAAGGAATTAAGTGAAGCCTAAAAATAAAATATTTATGTTTTTATATTATAATTGTTTCTATAATTTGTTTAGTATAAATTAGTAAAGGAGTAAGTTATGCTATAAATGAAATTTACATGTTAACAACTGAACCCATAATTAGTGAAATTTAAATTATTTATATATTTATATTTTATTTAAAAAATTTATGATAAGTTTATTACGATTTAGTTAGGGAATAAGTTGTGCTCTAAATGAAATTTACATGTTACCAACTGAACCCATTTTTAGTGCAATAACTTGGAGAAGCCTAAGCTGGGTTTAGCTGCTTATAATTTTTGTTTTTATTTTTTGCTATTCACTTTAGGCAAGTCACTTATCGCTGATTGCGATTAATTTTGCTGGCAAAAGGAAACAACAAAGTAACCAAAGACAGGCTGCAACAAAATTACCTTAAGGCAACAAATTCCAGGGCTCTGCTCCGCTCGCCCGCCCGCACAGACAGACAGACGGACAGACAGACAGACAGGGGCAGCATTGGCAAAGCAAGGTTGATTGTAGTCCACAGTCCTAGATGATGGCCTCCATTCCAGCTGAGTCGGTGTTAAACACTGTAATCTGTGCGAATAGCTGCACTATTTTTACCGCTGCCACAAGAAGAGATATTAGCCTAATTTATGCGCGAAAGTGTTTGGAGAGGACTGACTTGGCTTGAATGCCTAAGCAATTTGCGTCACGACTCTTAATGATTGAGTGCCGCCGTGTGTAGCAGGGTCGTTGACTGCCAGACTGCCTGACTGCCTGCCTAACTGCCACTTGCCTCCTAAAATTCAAGCGCATTTCATATTCTTTGAAGTGGTTCACGCATCTCTCCACCACAATGCACTCTGCCGACTTTCTCTTTGGCGGGGGAGTAGGGAGGATTGGTGCAAACTGAAGCTCGAGTCAACTTTGACTCTGACTTCAACTCAATTGGTTGGATGTGACTTGACTAATGAATTCCATTCACACGTTGCCAGCTTGATGTGTCAGCCAGGCTAGTCGACAGTTGTCAGCTCAGTTGCTCTCCATTTAGCCTCTAACTGGGTTATTCTCACTCCAACAGCTACTCTCCCTCTCTCTCTCTCTCTTTCTCTCTCTCTCTCTCTGTCTGCCACAATGTGTGGCTTTTGTTTGCGGTGTGTGGTCTTTGAGTTTTTGTTGTTATTAACTTTTAAGATTGTCATTTCTTCGCTCGTTTTTCTGTACTAATTTTCCCTCTTTCTTTCATTTTTTTTCTTCTTTTTTTTACAATCATTGTGTATCCGCTTACAAAACAAAAAGTGCTGCAAAAAAAAAAAAAACAACATTAGAAAACTTCCGTTGCAACGGTTACAGTTGCTTAGATGCCCATTAAAATTATTGTTGTTGTTGTTGCAATTGTTGCAATTGTTGCAGTTGCTGTTGCAGTCGAAGTTGTTGCAGTTGTTGCTGTTACAGTTTTTTGCATATGGCATACAAATCGAGGAGTCACCCGTTTGATAGGCCAGTTGTTATTCTTTTACCAGGAACCACCTGCTTTTACCTCTTTGTCTCTGCTTTTGAACCGCTGTCAGAAAACATTGTTCTTTCCAAAAGAAATTAAACGCAAACAGGAAAAGAGGTGCAGCATTTTGATATAAGGAAGAGAGGATATGGAAAGTGGTTAAATCTAAAATTACACACCCTAAGTAAGCACTAAGACTAATGATATATTAAGGGTATTATCAGAAATCTGCCTACAACTTTTAGGCATGTTTGAGAGAAATATTGAGAAATTACGTTGTTAAATAATTTGATTGGGTGTTTAGCTCTCAGATCGATATTCGATAACTCGAATGAGCTAACATCGAACTATTACAAATTAAAAAACAATATTGCAATATTTGTTAATTTTGTATTTTTAATTAGCAAAAATGTACTAAGATTAACAATTATATAATTCCACTACATAATTCCTTAACACAAATTTTACTTTTATTTCAAAATAGTTTAAATTTCCAGAAACTCTTTCGCATTGCCCAAATGACCTTAGCCAACTTCCGTTCTGCCATATAAATATAACAACCAATTTAGAGACAAATTGATTTTTTTTTTGCTCTGCCGCAAATTTCCAACATTCCATTTTGGTTACCTGAGCTACTTTTTTTTCCCAGCCTCAAGGAAGTATCATCACAAGACAAGGCTAGTTTTACGCAATGTCTTTCTTTGTGGGGCTGTCAACGCCTCCAGTTAGCAATATATTGTTATGATATAATAGAAAAAAATATTTTTGTGTTTTTTTTTTGCAGTGTCCGTGTAATTTTTGCCTACTTTGTCTCTGTCTTTTTGCAAGTTTTTCCACTTTTTTCTTACTTTTTCTTTCTCTGACGTTGGCTTTGGGCCAAAAACAATTTTTCGTTGCTTGATATGTGAAAAATTCCAGTGCGTTTTGGTCTGGGTCTACGCTGGAATTCGTGGTCTTGTTTATAGTGGCCTTCAAAGAAGCTACTGCATTTTCTTCCTTGCATAGAATATAATATATATATATATATATACATATATATATTCAGAGTGGGTCATATGGGGAGACTATAAAATGTAGCTAAACGATCCGTGGAAAGATGAATAAATATTTGTTTTAATCCAACAAAATTCAACAGGGATAAGGATTATAAGCATTGGATATTAGATGTATATTTATTATATAGCTAATAAATAATTATTCGTTTTTATAATTATTAAATTAAATTTGTAAGTGAGCAAATTGACTTCTTTCGGAAAGTGTGCCAACTTGGTACTGCCTAAGATTCCTGCGTTTTTTTAGACTTTGTTTTATCTTCTTATATACAAATTTCTATTTATTATTTAATTTATTTAAAAACAAATAGTTGTCAAATACAACATTTCAAATTTAACACATTAAATAATTCAAAATTGGTAGAAGAGAAAATTCTTTTAATTTTATATATACTTTTTTGGAGGTGCTTGCTTCTGCCTATTCATTTTATTCTTTTTAGCTTTTTGCAATAAGTTCAGGGTATAAAAATGCTCATAAGAAAAGCGTTTGGAAATCAATATTCTGACCGAGTTTAGTGGTTACGAGTGGAATATTGCTTTCAATATGTAATAGACGAACAATGCCCTGCGGCTAAGAGCAATTTGTAATCAAACCTTGAGTCTCTATAGAAACTTGCCCTGAGGCCCTCAAGTGTCGCATTTTGTATTAATTAATTAAATGGCACATTTGCTGCAAACATTTGCACATTCTTATCTAATCTCTTATTGACTGTGACAGCTTCACTTCTTTGCATTTGTTATGTAAGTCCAAGTCTCCCCGTGGCATTGCATAATGATGCAACAAAGTAGTCTGTTGTCAGGTAAATTATGTCTTTAATACTTTGTTGCAATGTCAGCCTTCGCCTTTTAGCACGTGTTACTTTTGCACAATCTGCCCCATCGACTCTTGTTCTTGCCTGCCTGCCTTCCTGCAACACTGAGTCACGTCCGTTTGTTGCAGGAAATATTGTCAATATAATTTTATCTTGCTAGGTTTTAGAGTTTGCTGGTAATGTTTCCTATTGAGTATATATATTTTTACTAAATGATACTCGAATTTTAAATTTTAAATAGTAATTTATAATTTATAAACAACGCATTTACTTTATAATAAATGAGTATCTGTGAATGCAAGTTTACAAATTTTAGATCTTGGTAAGGAATAACATTCAGTTAAGCATATCATTTTCAATCAATTTTTTTCTGTCGATTCCATAGATATTTTCTTTTAGTTAACAATACAATTAAGTTTCAAAAACTCTAATAAAACGAAGGACTTAAAATTTACAGTGTGTAGTCGCCACTTTTAAATATTATATGAATATTTTTAAATAGATTTTTAATATTTCAGTTAAATTTTTTAATAGATTTTTAATTTTTCAGTTAATGGATTTATCAAAATAAAGTAGTTTTTAATTAAAGCAACAAAGGAAAGAGAGAGAAATACAATATAATTTTTGATATTCGACCACTGTAAGACTCTTAAGAACATTTGATTCACTGACTGCTTTTCTACAAAATCTCAATATAAATTTCTATATGTTCTCTTCTATTTCACGCATAGCCAAATAACAAGAATTTCAAATATTTTTCTATTCAAAACATCAGCTTTTTCAAGAGAAACATTTAAGTAAATCTGATTTAGCATTATTTTTTCCATTAAACTCAGCTCAATTAAGCTGAACTTGCAGCTGTTAAGGCGTCAAATTTTTACACATTCACCTTTCTCTTGGTATAAAAAATATAGTGTACACTTTTTTAATCTTAACTTTAATCTTAACTTTGTGAAGAGCAGGGAGGGGGGAAACCACCGTTGACATTTGCTTGGTCCGTTGAACGGCATCGCCAACGTTTGCTCATTATAATTATTATCAAGTTGGATATGTTGTTGCAACACTGCATTGATGCCGCTTCGTTAATCGCATTTCTTCCTCTTTCTTTTTTTTGCCCCCCTTTCTACAGATTTATCTAAGCAATTCATTCTTAGCCAAGTTGGTGCTCATTTCGCGTCTGTTACTAGCTTCAATTGAAAACTGTAAACTGTGTGTGTGTTGCCACAATAATCGTAATAATTAAAAGCGCAGCCACAGCCACAGCCACAAATCATGAAAGCGCAACATGAGAAAATGCAATAATTGAGGCAAATGTGGAGCAATAAGTTTGTCGACAGCTGCCACAGTTCTTGGTGAAAGGGTTAGCAGCTGCCACTAAGACTCAACTGATAAAAAGCAATAAATAAGACTCTTTGGATATGGTCTGCCAACGGTTGCCCATTTCTGTTAGAACAGTAAAGGCATATTTGTTGTTTATATATATATATATCTAATTAAAGTAAAGTATTCTTTAATTAATGCAACTGAGGAACAATTAACGGATAGGAAAAAAAAGAAGGAATGTTTTTCGTTACGATTTGTTGAGCATAGTATTTGAAATTATATTGCAAAAAGGCAGAACTTGAATCAGTTTGGAATTATCTTTAATGAATTTTCTTGAAAGTTGTAAGTTAATTATATGCAGTAAAATCTATAAGATAATAACAGATGTTACTATTTATAATTTGCATAGTACAAACACCAATTAATTAACTTAAATATTATACAATATAATTTTAGATAATCGACAGTTGTAAAAGTCTAAAAAACGTTCGATTCTCTGACGGCTTTTCTACAAAATTTTAATATAGTTTTTTATTTATTTACCACAACATTCTCCTCCATTTCGCGCATAATTTCAAATATATTTTATATTCAAACCATCAGCTTTTTTCAAAAGTGGTTTTCAATAAAAAATCTTTGGCTTGCAAGTATCTTTTTAATATTTTAGTTGCCGAGGCACATTGTGGGAGAAGCTGCTTTTAATCTGACTCTTAATAAAAATAACTGTTGTGGTGCTGAACAAATATTCGCTTATCTGCCTTGCACACCCCCCTCATACAACCACCTCCTCCCCCCCCCTCCGTCGTTTTTCGCATAGCTTTTTGTTGTGCAAGTGGCACAGCGGCGTCTCGGCCAACGTGACTTTTGCTTAACAACCTGTCTGGACGCGCTGTGGCAGAGGCTACGACAATGACAGTGTCAACCCATCCGGGTGAAAATCATCTGGTTGTTGGTTGTGTTGATGGTGGTGTTACAGTTGGTGTCAACGAGTGGCGGCGGGGGGCGTGTTGGGGGCAAGCAGAGGCACACAATGTGGTTGCACATAAAAAGCTACGTGCCCCACTTCACTTTGCTGTGTGTAATTTGTTTGCTTATGTAACGCTTGTCAAGTGGAGGTGGGCGTGGTTACGGGATTTACTACGTGCCACGTGCACCGCTGTGTGTCGCCAAACAGTTGTTCCGGTTTCCTTGTTGGATAATTAAGAACCCCAATGTCAAGGATTATATGTACACAAACTCGATTATATGTGTGCATATAAAATAACATTTACATTTAAAAGTGAAAATAAGTTTTCTGTTATTTTTGAGATCTTATGTAAGTTTTTCAAAGTTATAAAATGAGCAATTTTAATTAATTATTTTTACTTACTCAAATATTACGACTGTTTGTAAAGATAATTTGGTCAAAAACATTTCAGTTTTAATAGACGCAAAGAGTCCAATTATCTCTTTTATAATTTTGCATTCATAGCGAGTTTTTTGTTGTCTGTAAATAATGATAAGTGTTGGCCCAGATTATTTTAATGTAGATAACTCATAATTATTTAATGTTTGTTTGTTTTTTGTGTTAGTAGTGAGTATAACAGCCAAGAGATTGAGTTAGTAGAGTTAAATACTCAAGTTTTCTCTCAGTTTATTTTCTTAAACAGAAATTCAGTCGTTGGATTATTTGCTTATTTTGTATTTGCTTTTACAACCAAGTTTTTCTTGATTTTCAATTTGCTATTCCTGGCGATTTACCAAAACACATTTTACATTAGATGAACTCATATTATTATTATTTTTTTTTTTTGTGGTTTGTGCTTTGTGGTGCTTTTTGGACCTGTCCACATGCTAACCAGATGTCCAAAACGTGACAACTGCCACATTGTGCTGAGTGGACCAAGCCTGGAGTACATAAATTTTATTTCACTGTGAATCACTTGCCTCATGCAGATATTCTAAATGGTTGTTCCTCTTCTCTTTAGTCGGAATATGAAAATCCTAGCGAAATTCTAAAAATTCCATAAATTGCTCAAAAATAAGAAGGACCTGTTTTTTTTTTTGCTTTCTGCTTTTTTATTATATTTTTTTTCCTGGCTTATGAATTTTATTCCATGCCTGTCCAGCTTGGCTAATGGGTGCAGTTGGTTAATAGCCTTTCTACGTGCAACTTCATTTTCTGTATTCGATTTAGGCACAAAGGAAGTTAAGATTATTGGCAAGTCTTCGTTAATTGTCAATAAAATTTTGATTTGTTTTTTTTGTTTCTTTCTTATTAATTGTTTTATTGAGGCTTGGCCATTGACTCTTTTATCAGCTTAGTCTGTCGTGTCTTTTATTTTGTTGGTCTTCTTTGTCTGTCTTTTTGGCTTAAATATAGCTGCTTAATTCGCTGTCATTTTAATTTTTAATTTTGCTGCCGCATTCGTTGTGGCTGTTTTTACTGCTGATCCTTGGCACATTTTAAATATATATTTTATGCCAAGGACACACAAGTCACACGAGCAACTTCGAAATGAAATTTATATATTAATGTCTCGTAAAATGGGCTAAAGCAAATATGTATGCCTCTTTAATGTAGTTTATACAGCTCTTAAAAATTATAAGAAATATATATATATATATTTTTTTTTATATTTGCTTGAATAAAGAATACTTTTGTATTGTGTAATTATTTTAAATTTTTTTAATAATATTTTTATTATTTGCATTTGAATAACTTTACCTAATAACATATATAAATATGTAAATTTTTCAATGATTTACTATGTCAGCTCTCCTACCTTGTTGTTATTCCCAAATAGCAATTCGAAATACTCTCATTCATTTCTGGTGTATGTCAGAAATATTAACTGCAATATAATGCGCCCAATTGCAGTTCCTTGGAGAAGGCAACTATTTGTCAGATGCAATCTGAGAGGCTTTCAGACTGCACCCAGCGAAACATACACAATACAATCAGCAATCACCCTCAGTTCGACGTCAATGGATTTATCTACTATTGATAGATTTTGGGCGTCTTTGGGGTGGATCATTGCCAATTGTGTAGCCCCTTTTAGCCCCCATTTTTTTTCTGGCCTAGCCATTGTATAAATTGTATTGGCTTCGCTCGTTGGGCGGTCTGTTTGTGCAGCTGTTGTTGCTGCGGTATCTGCAAGTTGTTTAAATTAGTTATATTCTTATGCAATTTTCTACGTGGCACCTTTGTGTGTGTGGCGCTGCGAGTGTCTCGATGCGCCTCTTGCCGCATTCTTCTGCTGCCTTCTAGCTGATTTTCATTGTTTGCCTTGCTTTGGCGCTGCTCCGGACAATGGCATTCGCACAACACAACTACGTGGTGCATATATATATATATATATACTATATATGTATGTGTTCTATTTGCATCTGTGTGTTTTGTGTGTGTTCTTGCAACATGAACGTGTTTCTGCGTTCTTATGTAAATTGCGTACATTTTGTAGTCCGCATTTTACGCGAAATGAGTTTTAGTTTTCCTTCCTTCATTTTTTTTTTTCTTTGCACCTCGCAATAATCGCAATAATTCTGCGCTCAAATTGATTTTATACTTTACGCTTTTGGATGCACTTCACAAAACACCTTGTCAGATTTATAATCTTTAGAATATATTATATGCATTTAAGAATACTTTTAGCTGAGTCGTCGATTTTGTCATTTCTATCTTTCTGTAAATTGTTAGTCATTATTAGCCATATTAAATCACCAGATAAGTTCATGCATCAGCAACTTATTTTCCTACATATTTTTATCATTATTTATTTTATTATTAAATTCTAGTTTTACACAAAAAAAAGGCATTCGTTTTTATCTTTCTATATATTAAAACTAAATATAAAAGAGTATTCAAGTTGACACCAGAGAACAGAATGAATCATCTTTGATTTTTTCCCTTTGCTTACAACTTAAAAGTTGTTAAACAAGACGTATTTTTATATAAAAAAAATATATTATTTTTACGCTTAAATTTATAATGAAATTCTGTGTCTGCAAGGATATTTCCTAAATTTGTTCATCATATAATTTGTATATTAAAGTACAAAATATAAATTAACTCATCTGTTGTTATATGAGGAACATAAATATTATTTTAATATTAATTTGTTCATCCAATTATTTTTAAATTAATGTGCAACATATCAATTAACTCAACTGTTGTGAAATGAAGAACATAAATGTCATTTTAATTTTTTTGAATGCACAAAGTATCAATTAACTCATCTGTTGTTATAAAAAGAACATAAATATAATTTTCAGTTTGATCAAATCAGATGAAGGCAATTTGGTTGCAAGCTGCACTTTCCAATTATTCGTCCATTGCCTTTCACTCGCCTCGCCATTTGTCACAGTGAGTCGGCTTGCAACGGCGGTGCCCTGCAATTTATCGCCTGCCTCGCTCCAAATAATCCAACGTGCAACGCGCGTGATGGTGGGCTACCCTTTCACCATGCTGCAGTTGCAACTCCATAAACAACAACATAAGCTTCGCTCGTTGCGCTTCGACTGTGTATTTTTCGCTGGCAAACCTGATGCCACATGCAGCCACAGTTGCAGCACTGAATGTGGCTATTCTTCTTCTTTCTTTTTTTTTACAATTGAATTTATGATTGTTTTTAATTAATTTGTGGGCGTAATTTAAAACGCAACTTGCCCTTCTTTATAATTGTGCGGGTAGTGTCAATATTGAAATATTGTTTTTTTTTTTTTTAGGACACATAAAAACGAAGTTAGGCTAAATACTTTTTAAATTTTAGTTTTGTTATGACAACATCAATCTTTTAAACTTGTTAAGATAAATCATCCATTGGATTTAAGGTAACAATCAAATATTTATTTAATCTCACTCAATCTAAATCCCACTTCATTTGCAATTCAATTCGCATTGGGAAGCATAGAGAAAATGTTGTTGCGCATTTCAGAAAAAAATAAGTGAATCAGAGCCGCTGGGAATAGGAGTGGCAAACAGAGCTCAAACCCAAATGAACAGCAGGAGAACTTGGCAAATAAAAAAAAACACTGTGTGAGCAATGTGAAATGAAGTGTCAAAACGTTGGGTGTGGCAAGGAACCGATGCGGCTCCTTTTCCAAGCAGTTCGAATTGCGATTGCAATTGGAGTAATTTGGCTAAGAGCTAAAATAGAGTGCATTGTGTGAAAGGGAGTGGGAGAAAGGCAACTCATAAATTGCACTTACATGACAATCAAATAGATAGCAGCTGCAATATGAGCGCCAAGCACCTTTCCACATCCCAGAGGTGTGGCAATGCCTTTACCTGCTCCTCTGGGATTCGATTCTGAGTGGAGGCGGCATTATTGTTATTGCTCAGGGCGACATTGATGCCCCCGTTCCGGCAGTCCCAGTCTCGGTTCACCCATCGTGCAGCAGTCTTCTTTTGGCCACTCTTAACTGGTTTTTCCAATCACCAAGTACTGACTTTAATTATCTTTGATTTGTTGAAGATACAAAAGATTAAAACTAAACGTTTTCTTATTGCATTATAAAGTAGTTTATATACTTGAATACTAAATTTTTTAAATGATTATGAATCACAATTTACTATATTATTTTAGTATTTTTTGAAGTTACCCTTTTGTATATATGAAATCATTAAATTTGGTTATTCAATTATAAGTTGCAAGAGTTCAACAAGGGGAAGCCATTTTTTGTCTCATTTTTGTTGTAACAGTAAAATTTAAGTTTTGGTAATTACAGTCCGAAGAATATATATGTTTTTCAGTTATTTGTGGAACCGAGAATTTAACTTGATTACCCTTTGCATTCTTTACCCAATCCTCCAAAAGATCTACCCATCCATTAATTGCTTAAAAATTAAAAAAACTTGTTTTAACATGACTCAGTTTTAGTTTTATTACTGATCATATTATCTATGAATTTATCTATTCATATAAAGTTTTTATGGGAGCTAAATGCAATAAAATTATGTGCGCAGAAGATAAACTATTGTATAATTTTTTTATTACTATAATTATAATTAATAAATTTTAGTGCAGAACCAGCTTTCTTTATAGCAAGCCAAAGTAATAATTGGCGATATTTAAAACAAGCGGAATAACTAAAATTGTATAATAACTAAAATTTTATAATATATTCAAGGACTGTTTTTTTCTACGAAGTTGAGTTAGATGACAGACACACAGATATAGCTAAAACTCGACTGCTGAGGCTTATTCAGAATTTATATACTTGTTTTTTTACCCATTTTTAATGGGTTTACAGAAACACAAGAATAAAATTTCGATATGTGAAGCTGTCTTAAGCGCTCAGCTTGCAGTTTTGCGAGTTGCTTAAAACTAGTTTTTGGTTGTTTTTAATTGCATTTTAGTTGTGCAAGCAAAGGGAAACGGTTTGTTAAGCATAGCGTGTGAGTGTGTGTAGGGGAAACGGAGAGGAGGGGAGGGCTCATAGTTCTGGCTTAAAGTGTTACGGGCTGGCCAGAGTGCTATTCAAAACTCGGAACTGCAGTCAGCTCTGCACTTGGCTGGCATCCCTGAGGCACTTGAGCATCTTTCACTTTACGCTTTCTTAACTTTAGCCACAATTCAAGCCAGCCCAGCCCCAAAGGCAGCAACCGAGCCATAATGACTACGATAAGTCATTAAGTAGCTCACTCAGCACTAGAAATGCTGAATAGTCAACAAAGAAGGGAACAGGGGCGGAGCAGTACTTGGCTGACAAGGACTTTTTTTTTGTAAGCATTAAGAGTATTGCTGCGTTGCAAATATAAGCATAATAGATGGTCAATTTAAATTCGATTTTCACAATTTTATCCAAATATTTGCCAACTTCTTTTGTTGACTTTTTGTTGGTTTGTGTCATAGAACATTTTAGATTTTTATACTCTGTTTGCAAAGCAAAGAAAACTAATTTTGAAAATAGATTGTTGATAATCTGCTTCAAAAAAATAAATGTTTTCATAAGACCCACTGCTTAAAAAATCAGAAATTTCTACAAAATCACCTAAATTAATAGACGGGACAAATTTTATTTATAGCATAAGTAAGTTGTGATTATTGTTAGATATTGATTAATGTGTTTGGTAAAATGTAAAAATCGAACAACTGAAACTAGGAATTGCAACTTTAAAAATGTATCTAATATCTGGGCTCATTACTATTTCAAATAGTATTGCATTCAATGCAACGTTAGTTTCCTCACTTCATAAATTTAAGATTTTGTTTTATATTTTATTTTATTTGTAGATTGCTAGCTACTATAATAAGTAAATAAAATAATTTTACAAGTCAGCTAAACTCTTTTATTTTTGCTATTCTTTCTCTGCCAGCAACATGTTTGCTAGGGTTTTCTTTGGTCTATCAAAACAAAGGCTTTAAATGCACGAGAAAAATAAATTAAAAACAAAGTACGATGGGAAAAAAATAAGAAAGAAAGAGTAGAAAACTTTGGGTATATACATTGAATAAACAATGGCCAATGTCTTTAGATCCCATAGTTTATATACTAGCTACAATGATAAAAAAAAAATAATTACTGCAATTTGAATACTAATAAATAGTAATTTGAATAATTAAAAATACATATTTAATTCATACTATTACTACATATAATATATACAACATTTTACACAATTACAGAAATTTTCTCATGCTAAATGTTTATGTTTTTAAAAATCCACTCACTAAAAAACTTAAAAAATATTTTAACTCAAGGACAGCTGAGTTTTGCATAGTAAAAAGTTTAATAAGTCCATTGCAAGAGTATGCAGAATGTTGGATAAATCTTGCTCGCCTTGGGTCAGTCTTGGGGAGAGGCGTCTGCTTTGGTTTTATGTCGGATTGCCACGTCTGGTGGCATGTGTCAAAAGAGTATTTTCACTACATTTAAGCGTCGCTTAGTTTGTTATAAATGAAGTTTCCAAGAGGCTTTTGCACCTTGGCAGTTGCCTGCTCACATCGGCTTTGTTTGCAAAGGCGTCAAAAATTACAAAAATTAAGTAAATAAAGCAAGTAAAAAACTTGAATATTTTTGCAATTCAGTGGCAAATGAAAGCAACTTCCCTGCGGCGGTTGGATGCCTTAAAGTTTTTTTTTGTTTATTTGTGTGTTATTCTCTTAGTTGGCGACTTGCTGCCTTTCTCTTTTGCCACTCAACTGGGAACAGTTGACATTGATTGACATTTGCCATGGCTTGCATTTACCAACAATTATTCACCTTGTTTTGATTCCCTATTTTTGGCTAACCCTCGTTGCACTCTGTTTACAAAATAGATCAAGCGCCTTCTGTTTGCCAGAACTTTGACCTAGTTTTTTTGGTATTACCCTAGACAATCTTACAAAGTTCCAGTTTAGTTTTGGCCATGTGCTGTAAACTGTTATTAGAGTCACGCAATTGCCCACTTTTTTCTATTGCGCCTCGACCTTTTTTTTCTCTCTTTTTTATAGTATGTGGGAATTGTGTTTGTAGTCAAGTTCAAGGTGTTTAGAAAAATCACGAAAAGGCTGGGTTTGTGTTACATAATTAATTGAATATTTAAAACTTGCGTGACTTTAAAAAATAAAATACGAAAATTTGTGCTTATTATTCTTGATAATATTTAAAATTAAGTGCTCTAAGCTGCAATTTTAAACTTGTTTATTTGTAAGCCTGAGTAGATATTTAATATTTAATTACTGAAACTTCTAATTTATTATTACATTTGAAATAATGTTAAACTGACTACTTACAAAAATAAAACCATGCCAAATTATGAGCTCTACTAATTAGCTTCTAATTATTGGCTATACTTCACTCATTCTTGCCACATTAACTGCCACATTAGCTGCAGCTGTCTGAGCATTGAAATCGAACAAAATCCTTGACCCATTTGACAACATTGAGATGGGCAGAGTGGGAGCTAAAATGTTGCAATGTTACATGTTTTATTGTCATTTACATTTAGAGTGCACAAATGGGACATGATAAGGGTTTCACTTTCGACTCGCATGTCATTTTTAGATAACAAGTTTAAATTACATTCAGGTAGTTGCAAAAATAAAACAAATTGCATGTTTGTGTAAACATTTTATTTATTTTGGCTATAAGAAAGGCTTTCAACTGGCAACAGTTATGAGCCTGTTGCACTTTATATATTTTTAGATTTGAGCTCAGGGCCAAAATGCTTTCTTAACTGTGTTGCACATTAAACAAAAATTCTATTTTAGTTTTAGTGTGTTAAGTAAAAAGCACTGATCTGAAATTCATTTAATGTGCCCGATGACTTCATTAGGCTTTTGTCGTAGTTGTTGTTGGTTTTGGTTTATTATTTGTTTGACTCGATGTTGGCCTAAAACAACTCTGCATTGTTTTATTGGGGGTCGTACAGAAATAGTTTATGTGGGTGGTTCAGGGAGAGGAGCCAGCCTGCACCTACGTGTCTGAAATTTGTGTTCGTTAGGCAATTGTTAAATCGATTTTTTTTTACTTGTTTGTTTCGGTTCCTGAAATAAAATGCGAGTCGGAATTTCAGTTGTTGTTGTTGCAATGAAAAACATTATTGACTAAAACTAAAATGTTTCGTAAATTACACTTCTTAACGAATTTTAATATGTTTTATTTATTTAAATTTTTTTTTTGTTTTATGTAAAATTTTAATGTGTTCTATTTAATTAAATGTTTTTTTTTATGTAAAATTTAAATTTTGGGTTTCCTTAGTCAGGTACACTCGGCTATTAATTATTTATTATGAGTCTTATATTTTGTTTTGGCATCCACAAACAGCAACATAATATGTTAATGTTGATGTTTATATGTAACTTCTGCATTTCTATGTTATTTTCAGAATAATTTTGTGTGTGCATAAATATTTATTCATGTTAATCACATTTGTTTTTACATTTCGACTAAGGTAAAATTCGTAATGCAATCAAAGCTGTTTCTACACAACGTGAAGAATACAATGCTCTATTGAATTTTGTTGAGAGCCAGACTTTGATATGTATCAGTTGTGATATTCAGCAAAAAACATAGTTTTGTAATGTACCACCTACCTGGAATTGAAACTTAACTAAATAGTTCATTAAAGTATAATTCAGTAGATTTCTACGATTTAAAATTTAAAGTCAGCCGACGAATTTAAGTGAAAAATATCAATTATTTTTAATTAAAGTTTCTCTTATAGCGAAGTAGGTACATTAATTAATGTTAATATTATATGATGATAAACAACATTTTTAATGTGTATTATTTGCTTCAACAGCGTTCTTCAGCTATCAAATTCATCTTTCTCTTGTTCATTTAATAAGATAGAGAACTTAATTTATTTTATGTTGCATGGTCCGCACAATAAATATGTTAATGGGCATCTTAAACTGTCATTGCCCCAAATTGATGCCGTGCCTAAGATGTCAAATTATATTTGTATTTTAATGCGGCAATTTGCGGTATTTTGACATAGTTGCCGAACAAAAATTGGCAACAACTAATTATAAAAAAAGAAACAGAGCAAAACTATTTAAAAACGCTTATCTAAAGAAATCAATAGTGTGAAATATTCAGAATGCTTTGATGATGTATGTGATTAGGTGAAATACATGCTAAAATAGATGTTAAAATAAATGCTAAAAAACATTTACGGTTAGCTGAACTAAAACTAATGTTGCCTTCATTCATAAAACTTCTCTTTTTGGGTCAGTTCTAATGAATTCTAACTTCTAACGATTTATCAATTTAATGATATATACAACAATACAAATGTATATATATACAAGCTAGTTATGCATTCGTGTTTCCAAACTTAAACATATATTTACATACATTTTGTGCCGGCTTTGAAAATCGAATAAAAGCAAAAGTGGCTAAGTTTTCTCTGATGTGGCTCACGTGTTGCTGCTTTAGGCCTTGAACCTCAAATGTTGATTTGCCACCAATCGATAGACAAAACGACTTTGGTCATTAGCTCAGCTCTGATTTCGGAAACACTGTCATAAATCATGTTTACGTGTCTATGTATTCACATATTTAGAATATAATTTCATTCACATTTAATATTTACATTTACATACTAAAAAACATATGCGTGACTCATGGGAACATTTTAGAGCTAAGCAGACTTTTATTTATATATTATTAGCATTCTCTGCTTAGGTTAATATTTTATTTTATAATTATTATAATAAATAAAAGAGACTTGTACACCTACTTAATATATATTATTTAAGGCTAAAAATGGCCACGGAAAAAATAGGCATACAATTATTTCAAAGTCTGCGTAAAAAATAATTTATTTTCCAGAAGAAAGCTAAAGTTCTGTTTAAACTGTATTTAAAATTGTTTTTAAGAATGTATTTATTATCTATTTAATTTATTTAGCTATTATAATTTAAGCTATTATTAATTAAGCTATTATAATTGAAGCTATTTAATTTAAGCTATTATAATTTAAGCTATTATAATTTAAGCTATTATAATTTAAGCTATTATAATTTAAAGTAAAACCCAATGGAATTATAACCCCTTTCATATTTACATTATGATATTTGTTAATAATTTCAAATGATTTAGTTTACTTAAGATATTAGTTAGACAGATAACTAAAAAAGTTTTTCTGTAAGTACAGACAACTTTCTAATAATATTTTGTATAAAATCGATAGCATTCTATTTTAAATAAAGAATATTCCCTAGTTCTGTTACAGAACAGAACATTTATGTAAGGCTGATTCGAGCACTCTTTACAAGACGAAGCCAATTTGTTAAAAAGAAAAGTGGCAAATGTGACGTTTATGTTGACTTTGTCAGGCTTTGGCTCAGCCACTTTTCAAATGGGTAATTAGCATTTAACTGGATTAGTGGTGAAATTCCATGGATGCAGCTGTGAACCTCAACTTTTTTGAGGCTTTTATGGGTTTAGCTGACATAAGCCGATAAAGTTGATTAATTGCCTGAAGACAGGCAACGAAGGAATTGAGTGCTAGTAAAAGTTGTATGCAAATGGATTTTCTTTATGAGTACTAAAATCTTTTTTTTTATTGTTAAAGTTAACAGAAATTTAATGTTTAACTTTTCTACAAATGTTCTCTACTGTTTCTTATAAACAAACCTTTGTCGAAATATTCTTAGGTTACTTGAGGCGATTGCTCAATTTTATATTTTATCTGCTGCTGCTGCTTTGGGCTAATTCTGTACACATTTTTTTTTTTTAATTTTATTCCCTTTGACGAGCCTTTTTTTTTGTGAATTTTCATTGCGTATTTTCTCGTGTGCATATATTAAATAATTTTTTCTCATCTTTTTTTTTGCCTGTCCGCAAGCGACAATTATGCACATTTTCAAGTGTATATAAATAACCCAAAGCAAACACATACATATAAAATTACATACATTTTTACTACAAACGAGTGCTTGGTCAACGAAGCGTAATCGTTAGAGATGAGCACGGGCCGCCCATTTTTTCCCATGGCCTGGCGTTTATGGCCTACTCTGGAGTTGAATTTTGGCCAGGTCGGGCTCGGAACACAATCGGCTTAAAATTTGGGTGCCAAAAGCAGGAGTATTTAATAATTTGTAAATACTGTAGTTAGTTCTTGAATAGACACGAAAACAGCTATTGAAATAACAAAATATAATCTTTAAATAATGTAAGGTTTTTTTCCATTTGCGACTGAAAAAATCATTCCGTTTCCATTTACAAATCAAACTAACTTATAAATATATTTTACGGCTAATTTAGGTTTACCATGTGGGCTGTGAAGCAACAAAACAGATGGCTGCAAAATTGCTAATTGCTAATAATAAGGCGATTATGGCTTGAAAAAATAAAATATTTTTTATTTAATACTATTTTAATAAATTAAGCTAAATACTGAATTGCCACTTAACAAATTTTTAATTCGTTCGCAAATTTGTTCAAACATTTTTAGGACTTATTACATAAAGCAATTGTCGATACATATTTTGCATAACAAAAAAAATCCACTATTAAAAAAGAAAACACTTCATGTAAATAAATAGTCAAAAAGTGAAATCTTAGATAATATTGTGTGGGCTTTACAAAAGTAATTATATATATATATAAAGGGGCACTCCAATTGTCACTTATGAATCTTAAGTTGTGGGATCGAGATTTGAGATTCGAGTTTGCAACAAGACGTGAAATCGAAAACATCAAAATTTACTTTAAGTAAAACTAACAATAACGTTAAAAATATTTCGAACCTAATACAATGTAGATTTAGGAAATTTATCTCCAGTCTATAAATCCATTTAATCTTATTTAATTTTTGAATAAAGTTTAGATAGCGGTTGCCGGAAGCATATAAATTTATTTAATCTTTTTTAAATTTATGATTAATTTTATACAGACGGCTACTGCCATAGATAGTCGAGTTTTATTTGTCATATATTCGAAATGTGTATAAAGTGACCGAATAAAATTAGTAATTACTACTTAAAGTATAGCAATTATAGGTTTGTGGCTAGACTTGCCTTTTCATTAGAACTTAGAGGCAATTACAGAGAAATCGA
Source organism: Drosophila dives (assembly GCA_035042365.1). Lineage (NCBI taxonomy): Eukaryota > Metazoa > Arthropoda > Insecta > Diptera > Drosophilidae > Drosophila > Drosophila dives. The sequence continues at coordinate 110,502 of JAWNLJ010000037.1, read as the reverse complement.
CCTTTCAAATTTAGCAACTAACGCAAAAACTGAGGGTGACACAGGCTTTTCTGCTTTTTTTGGGAGTTCTAATCGATTTCCCAAACGCGTACTGAAAAAAGCACTCCAATTTTCACACTTTGTCTCTTGTTTCAAGGGTGTCAAATAGACGGAATGACAAACAGTTTTTGGGAATTCTAACTTCAGTATTTGAGTACAAAATATATGAAGACAAATTCCGTCGAGATGAAATTGTGTTTTCTTAAAGAATGACATTTGCTCAAATTGTGGTCTTGTGGAGCTAAATGGCAAATGTTGTCGCACAACCATTAACAGAATATTTGTATTATTATTGAAAGATATCTTGTGATTGTCGAACATTTCAATATTTTAATATAAAAGTACCAAATATCGCTAGAGTTTTGTGCAATTATATTGTTTATTATATTGTTATGAATATATGAATATACATATATTAAAGATGTTGATTTCTTTAGTTTATTAAAAAATCAGTAACTAGAATCTTCCCAATGATATATTTTTTCAATCTATTAGATTCGGAAAAGTAAGAAGAAAATAAAATTAGTAAAAAGTTTTAAAAGGTTTTTATTTTACTGTATTACTTTATCAATTTAATAGCACAGTTCGTGCTGCTAACTATTCAAATATCAAGGTTTGCATGTGTTTTTACCAAGAAAATAAATTAGTATCCAGATTGTTGTTGTTGTTTGCATTTGCAAACACGGCAAATTAATTTGAATTGCGACTTTTGCTCGGAACTGGCTAAGTATTTCAATTGCAGTTTGCTTTGCTCTGGTTGATTGCTTGTTGCCGATTATATAACTGATAATGGTGGCAATGATGCACATGGCTATTGACAATATAAATGGGACCGATAATTGAGAGAGGAATTTGATAGCATTTTCATGCGATATATAAAAGTAGTAAAATAGTAGAATGTGGATGAAGTCCGACAATGCAATAACATTTATGGCATATTTCTTTATTCAGTTGCTTAATTAATATAATTAGAAATTTTATTACGATATTAATATCTACTTAAACTAAGCTAATGTCACAAAATTCAATATCACAAATATTGCTGACAATACTAGATTATTGGCATTATGTAAATAATAGAATAAATAATACACAGTCGTCTTCTATTTGTTAAAATTATCTGAGATACAATTACCTATTAGAAAACGTTGCAACTTCTATAAAATGCCAATTATAATAATTAATTTGTTTATTTAACTTAATTGAATGGCATTTTACAGCGACCTTAGTTGTTGATATGCCACAGCAAACTTCACGCTGTTTGCACAAATATTATGTGTTTATTATAAATACTAATAAACCTCTTCTTTTTTCAGTGTATCCAATGTGCGTATTGTACTACTGGTGCGGGATCCGCGGGGAACAATGCAATCGCGACGCCATCGCATCTGGTGCGGCGGCAATGAGGACTGCGAGGAACCAGCACTGGTCTGCCAGGATCTGGTCGATGACTACAAAACAGCTGAGAAGCTGCTAAAGGCGTATCCAACGCGTTTTAGGTGAGTTTATATATATAAATATATATATAAATATATATATTTATTTATTCATAATCAGTACTTTTATAATAAACAAATTTTTAATTACTTTGTTTTTTCTTTATAGAACTTTGCGTTATGAGGATTTGTCACTGAATCCCTATGATATGACCCAGGACATTTTGCAGTTTTATGGCTTGCCCTTTGATCCTGCTGTCGAGGACTTCCTCGATACACACACTAAGGAGAACAAAGGTGGCGTTAGTTCCACATATCGGGACTCCAGATCGGCGCCATTCCACTGGAAGCAGGATCTCAAGGCAGAAGAGGTGAGTGTGTGTAGCAAATCCCCAAAAAGCATCTTACTCTAATTGTCTAATATTTTTTGTAGATCAAGCAAATTCAGGACGTTTGCGTGGAGGCCATGGATTTGTGGGGCTATCGTCGCATGGCCAATTTCAGCAATTTTGCTATGGTGCAGCAGAGCTTCGATCCGATTGTGTTGCCGCCTCCATTTACGTGAATGATGTAAATTCTGTGCGAACTGATAACGATAAACTAATTCTTCTACTTGGTACATTTTGTTGTGATATCGTCGTGTTGAGCGAGCAAAAAGAAATTATATAGAAATGCATTAGCTAACGGTTTTTTGTAGCGGGCACATTTATTTTTTGTTGCTAAACACGCAAAAAACACACACTTACTGAGCAATAGTTAATGATATACCACATATGATAAACTATAAATATACACACACACAATATGACTTATACAATATATATATATATATATATATATCCATGTATATATATAAGTATGTTTGCGATAATTTTAGTAATTGGCGAATTTTTGTGTAGCGTAAAAGCTCGAATATCACATTTTTTTTATATATAACTAGGCATATAGCAATTAAGTAACTGACAACTGAGAACTTCAGAACTACTAAACTTCTAAAAAGGCACAGGCTGGCGTTGTTCTTAACTTGGCTTTATTCTCAGTATAAATTAAACCACTAACATTTTGTAATTTTCTGCTTATAGAAAGAAGCAAAAAAAAAAAAGCATAGAACAAATGCAATTGCAAAAAGAAAGAACGCAAAAGAACATAAATCCAGTGATTTAGCAACTAAATACAAGAAAAACGTATCAGCAGTAATTAAAAAATACATTTAGACATTTAGACACATTATCAAGCACAAATATACACAAAATGTTAAAGAAAAAAAATTCAAATCTTTAAAAAATGTTGTGCAATATTAAAAAAAAAAAAAATTCACAAAGAAAAAAAATGAAAATTGAGTATAAACTAAAAATGGTTGCTAAAAAATGTAGACGTGAATTTGGCATAGCAAAATTATCGTATTATGGAAAGTGCAGAGCAATGAGGACTCGACTCCTAAGTATTAGTTTAAGTGTACATTATTTAAATAAAATATTTAATATTTACGGTTATTTATTTGTAATTGAATTGTAATTTAAGTGTAATATATTTTTTGTCCATACTTTTTTTTTAAAGTTAAGTTAAACTTGTTTTGATTCAATGTTGAATACAAATAACAGCAATGTGTGTTAAGGAACAGAAGTTAATTAAATTAATACCAAAACCATGAAATATTATTTAATGAACCAATCCGGCAATATTTGCATAATAATATACAACAAAATCAACTAATTAGCAATGGAATAAAGAATAAAACATTAAATATTAATTACAATTGAGTTTTTGTCCAATTTTTAGACTATCGATTTCAGAGAATTGCATCAACTAAAACTGTGTCAATAAATTGAAGTAATGGAAAACTTTGGGAAAACAGATTTTTAGAAAGAGAACATATTTTTAAATGCAAAAGAATCTAACAGAAAGAAAGAATCAAAACTCGCTTTGATTTAGACTTGGTCGTGTATCTTTTCGTTCTCGTACAGCGTAAGCACAAGAATATTTCATTTTATCGATAGCAATCTATATATAATTGTGCTTTTTGAATGGAAAATTTCAATTCTAGTTTTATAAACCCGCTAAATGATTATTTTGCTGTAATTTCTCTAGCACTGAGTGCTCAGACAGATAATGTTACAGGCGGACCGCTAATTTCTGCCACGAGTGTAACTTATCCAACCACATAACCATAACACAAAAGCATTGCGAGCTTTTGACTGGTGCCAGTAGAAGGTTTTGCACGAACCGTTTACCGTTTATGTTTGTGCTCAAAAAATTTCTTAACTTAGTTAGGCAGAAAGTACAGATTTTTTACAGAACAAGACTAAATATTTTCGAAATGCCTTTTTAAATCTTTTTTGAAATTTTTTTAATTTCTAAATAAATACTAATTGTAATAATTTGCCATCTTTGGGCAGGAATTTTTTTAACTTAGTTAGACAGAAAGTGTTGATTTTTTTCTAAGAACAAGACGAAATAATTTTGTAATGAACTTTCGAAAATTTTTGAATAGCAGTACTCATAATTATAATCATTTAAATTTTCGCAATTTGCAACAAAATCAAGAAGACTTTTCTCTAATGGTTTTGGTCTGGTTTCACAGGGGCAGCGGCATAAGCGCTCTTTCTGAAATTAGACAAATTTGCTTAAATATTATTAATTTAAAAGTTAAAAAAAATTACTTTAAACAATATCCTATAAAATCAATGAATCAAAACATGTTTTTTTATATTCCTTATTGAAATATTAGCGGAATTTACATTCATTATATTATTTTACTCTTTGGACTCTCTCATACCTAAATGCGTATGCGTAATATTAATGAGCCTAATGTATATTAGATTTGAGATTTTAAAGGGATTATGTTTCATTTTAAGTGATTAAGCCAATCGTCAAATGTGATATGTAAATACAGCTGCAAAATGAAATTTGAGCTATCGCTTGCTAAATGGTATTTTGCCATAAAAAACATTTGAAAGGACATAATCGCAACCTTAGTGTGGGATCAACATAAAGTCACTGGATTTGGGCAAAATAGGCGCCGCCCGCAATAGTTTTACCTATTTTATTAGGTGCTAAGCCAAAAGGTGCCAAAAATTCTAAGCGCCGCCTCCCACAAGTGAGTGTGAGTGTGTGTGCGTGTGTGGTTGTGGGTTGCGTGGGTAGAACAAAAGGAATAACAACAACAACATTGACTAGTTAGGGCAAATATCAGCGAATGGCAGGCGACCACCGCAGCTTTATATCTACGCGTCCTCGCCTGTGTGACGTCAAAGCAACCGCTGCCGAGTGTTGCGTGGGCGATGACAGAAGCTTTTTGCTAAGTCGAGACAGCAACCAAATGAGCCAGTTGAGGAAGCTTTAATTGAAAGCGCAACAGGAGCCCATCAGCTGAAGTTGAAAGAGTCGGCGTGCGTGCGTGCGTTCGGCTCCGGCTCGCTATAAAACAAGTGGCCATCGTCGATTCCGTTGCATTCGTTTCGTGCGCGTCGAACCAAGCAACCCAACCAACAAGCAGCCAGCTGCTCCAAAGGGGCTTAAGAAAACAGTTTTCAAAACAGTTATTTGTGATCTCTCTTTGAATTCACTCTGTCAATTAAGTTTCAGTCAAATTTATCCATTTTTTGAAGTTAAAAATCATATTTTCCACTCGTTTGACTTTTAGTTGAAAAAGATTTTGGAACTACGATTTGCGTGAGTTTTGCACACAAAACACTTCAGCGTAATTATTTGTGAAGCCAAATCTGATTGCTGATAGCGAATAAAAAGTTAATAAAATCGCCGTATCGCGCTGCAAACAGTTAACGCGAGTTTATCTATTTTGTATTCAATTTAATTGTCGCATTGCCTGCCAGCAAACCAACAAGGAGCAAGCACGTGAGTTAAATACATTCTCATTTGCTGATTTATTTTATTATCGAAAAACATATTTAATTTGTACAGAGTTTGATAGTTATTTTATCCATTTGTGCATCTGTGCTTCAATGGAATAGTTTGAGACAATATTTACATATTTAAATTAATGACTGGTATTTATGGCTAACACTTAAATTTAAAACAAATGTGGAAAATTCCGAAAACTGTTTTCGTTTTCTCTGCTTTGATAATAAGTGAATAAAAAAAATACTCAAAATAGAAATACAAAAAATAGAGAAAGATATGTTTAATATCTAATAATATTATTAATAAAAGGCTGACTTTTGTTCAAATTAGGGAATTTCTTACCAATCTATAAATGTCCTAAAAATCAAACTATAATCCTACGACGTTCATACTATTTTAAAACCTAGCCGACTGGATCGGACCATTATATCACAGTTGTCATAAAAATAATCAATGGAAAAATTTGATTTAAGCAAAAAACTTTTTTTAAAACGTACAAAATAATAATTCAAGCTTCAGATTCAAATTTATTTAATCTTTGGAATCTAATCAGTCATTATTTCTAGTTTATCTATTGGCAACATCTGCCAGTTCCATTGCAATTCGAAGTAATCAAAAAGTAAATAAAAACAAGAAATCGCAAAATAATTTTTTAGGGACTTCCAAATTGTATAATGCCTGTCGAAAGGTCACATCAAATTTACATTAACGTCTTTTGGGTCATCCTCATAAAATATCAATAATTGTCAATCAATTTTTTCCTTTATGTGCTTTACAAATAGTTTGGCTAATGTTGAGTTAGTTTTATCGGAGTGGTTTTTGTTGAATCAGGTTAACAATATAATAATCCAAGATTCTGTTTTTTTTTGAGTTGTTTAACGATTGCTGAGACTTAAGGCAATTAATTTCACAAGATGTTAAGTCAGTAGATAAAGTGAGTTAGTAAATAATAAATAATTTACAGATTTAGATAAAGCTTAAATCTTAAAATTTAATTTTTATTATTTTACGCAGAGAATGTTTAAAAATTCCCAGAGGCAGTTTTTTTTTATTTGTCTCTCTAACTGCAAATTATTATTAAAAAACAAATTACTTCCTTTAATGATAGCAATACTTATGCAAAGACACAGCAGACACTTCAGACCAGATTTGTGTCACTCGATAAGGACACCACGTGGGCGTGTCAGCATCCTCGTGCCCCGCTGTCTATTGTACTTCCGTGATAATAAGATGAGGGCTAATAAAAAAATATAAAAAAGAAAAACTGACACACCAAGTGGAATATGTTTCCCGATACGCCCACACGTGCCACATTTACAATAGCATTTAGACACCCTCTATCTGATTTTTTTTTACTATTTGTTGCAGTTGTCAGTTGACTTCAGAGGAGAAAAATGAGCATTTGATTGGCAAGAGCCATCTATTTGATGGGATCTGTATAAATTCCAAGAATTTTTATTGTCCCTAGTTTTCACTAGATGCATGTCAATTCAATGGCAGACGCAAATTATGTTTTCTAGTGAAATAAAAATCATTTATAAAATAATTGCATTTATTGTGTAAAATTATCCCATACTTCAAAGTCCTGGAAGAATTCCAAGAAAAGTTTACTTTTACTAATAAATGTATGCCACTCGAATGGATATCACTGATTATTTTTTTTTATTAGTTAAGTTCAAATTACAATATAATTGCATACCTTTGAGGGCAAATATAGAAACTAATAAGTACCAATTATCTCCACTCGAAAGCCCTGCAAGAATTCCAAGAAATATTATTGCATATTACTAATTACTTTATTCCACTCGAATGGAAGTCACTGATTATTTTTTAGCAGTTAAAAGCAAGTTATAAAATAATTGCATACCTTTGAGGGCAAATGTCAATAGTAAAATATAGTAATAGTTAATTTTATTTATTTTGCAATTAATCGGATATCCGTTAACATATGTCGCCCACTATAAATTGTTTAAATTTCCAAGGTTGACATTTGAGCGCAATTTAATTGTCGGCTTTCAGCTTTTTTGGCAAATAAATTACATAATATGTTGACAACATGCTTGTCGAAATTAAGTAAAATAAAATTTAATGCCAATGCGAATTGATTTAAATTGTTGTTCATGGCTGGAATTTTGAGGGAATACCACGAATGAGCTACTCAAGAGATGGATGAGAAGATTTTTGATAGATTTTTGAAGTTTACGCAGATTTTGGATAGCATTCCACGAATTTGGTATCCTTTATTGAATCAATTCCAAAATGGCTGTTTAGTCTGTTTCACACCATTCGTTTCTTTAAGTGTATTGTTGTTGAAGTGAATTTCTCATTTAATTTTCACGTGCGTAATGAATCGGCAGTCCGTAAATAGATTTGTGGCAGAGTCCTTCAGCAAATTTGCTGTAAGTTAATAATTAATGTTGCTTAACTTGAGGCGTAAAGTTTTTGTTATAAAATAACAAGCTATAAAAAGACATGTTACATGTAAAATTTACAATCAATAATCATTGCACAATTCTAGTTAGCATTTGTATTTTGAGTTATGTCCTGCAACCTATGAGAAATTTATTTGCATAGCTGCTTATTATGCGAGTATCCGTATCCTGTCATTTGTTGCACGATGGCTCACTGCATCCGGCCACACATATTTCCGTGCTTGGAATGAATGTGAATAATTGATGCAACAATGTAATGCATAAATTTACAATTTGATCAATGGTTACCTCCAGATCCAAAATTTGCGTGCCAAATTCAAAATCTTGTTTGCGCTGGCCTCCAGTCAACCAGTCAGGATTTTACTTATTTAAAAAGCCAAAAATAATCTGCACATAAGCCAAATGATTTATAGAAGCCTTTGGGACTTTTCAGACACATTTGCCAGCAATTATCACGTAATTCTGCATATATTATGGCCATGTCAAAAGTTTAAAATTGATTTTACCACAAATTGTTAAATATGCGCCAGCGGCGCACTGTGCGTATGCTTAATGTGTGTTATATTGATCTGGCGTCGGCAAAAAAAATAATAATAATAATACTAATAAAAATAAGAATAAAAATAAAAACAGAAGTGTCCTCAGAAAGCACAATCAATATTCAAGTGTGAATCACAAAATGCCAGACAATATAAGCAAATCGACGAGGCGACAAGAAGCCGACGGCAAATGTTTTTCCTTGGCTTCAGGCGAATGTCAATGCCACAAATTTGGGGCAACCAAAAAAAAAAAAATAAAGAAATACATTCAAGACTCTTAAGACACAATAATAAGAGCGTACATATTGTTGACGTTAAAACATTTGCCCCCAAACCAATGCCTGCCTGCTAAGTCACATTTGAACTCTGAAATGCTGGTCAATTGTCAGCGCCACCTGGCGGTCAGATAAATTATCTTTTGCCCAAAGCTTAATTAGCTTGCCGCTTGCAATTTTCCACAAAATTAAACTGACAGAAAAGGGACAAAGCAAGAAGAAGATTTTAATAAGAAAGGTTAAATACAAATAAGGAAAATTAAGGCCTAGTAAAGACAACAATTTGTATTTCTATAGTTTAATTAAAACAAGCAAAGAATTAGATAAACTAATTGGATAGATATTATATTAAATAAATAAATCTTTGATGTGAATGTGCTAAGTTCAGAATAGGTGTATAAATAATTATATATAAATATTATCAATATATATTAAAATAAATATATTATATAATTAAGTTAATATATATAAATATTATCAATATATATTAAAATAAATATTTTATATAATTAAGTTAATATTCTATTATAATTATATCATTATCATTATTATAATACTATTTAATATGTTAAATATATTTAAAACATTTAAGATTCAGTCGCTATGCCAAATATTATAGGTGTATTTATAAATGTATATATATATTTTTTTTTATAGTTAAATTTTTATATATATAAATATTTAATATTCAGTCAAGCTGCCCCGCTTAAAGCTTACTCGTTGACAGCCAAGCTGCACAATATTTAATATATAAATGCTTATAATTTGGAGCATTCAAATATGCACAGGCAACACAGGTAAAACAAACAATCAACAGGTGACACTTTGCTTTGGATGGCTGCCAGACAGAGCTAAGCTAAGAAATATGAGCTGGGATACAAAACACACACACATATATATATATATATATATATATTTGCATACTTCTATATGTTGCAAGGAAAGGATGAAAACGTGCAACAGACACAAGAAGACAGAAGCTAAAATGGAGTCGTAGATGTCGCCGGATCTACGGCTGCTTTTGACGTGTCATAAATTCTGGGGCAAGTAGCACGTGTTGATGCCGAGACGACACATGAGATGTTAGGCCATTAATTAAACTGAACTATTTAAGTTGACAGAATGTGCATATTATCTAAGAAGAGCTTAGCAAAATACATAATGTAATTAATGGCATTAAAATGGATTAGGTTCCATTATTATTGCTATTAAATGGACAGAAGAATTATTATTTGTGTTGAATTTGAGTTGCAGACAAAGGAAAAGGATTTCACTTGTCATTTTGGTTAGTTTTGAGCCAAGACCAAAATTAATAAATGAATATTTTAAAAGGTAAATGACTCATATATATATTAAAACACACATGCAGTTCATTTAATTAATATTTGATGGTTTTTAGACAAGGCAGTAATGAAATGCTGTAGTCAGCTTCTGTTCAGCCTGTCAGAATTCTAATTCCATGGATTTTACCCAAATCGAATAAATCGTTGATATGCAAACGGAGACATTAAATTGTTTCATATTTCTCTCAAATTTCTTAAAATTAAATATTTGATGTCGCATGCAAAACAATAAAGATGAAATTTCACAATTTGCAAATTCAATTTATTTTCTGCTCATTTCAAGTCGGACAAGTTGGACAGATTCATCACTCAGTTTTTTTATAGAACACAGACGCCGAATAATAATAATACTTTATCAGCGTCGATTGGCCAACAGTTGAGCAGCTTAACTATTTATTAACTGCACACAATACAAGGCAAATTGGCTTAGACCGCCTTAGCCACGCATGCGATGTTGTGGGAAATCCAACCACTCTGTCCCATAATCAGCACAAAGCCCTGTAATTTTCATCCTCCGCTATTTGTTCCGGTCAATTTCTTTGGTCTACATAAGTGCGACAAATTTGCTGGGGATCTGCTGAAGGTTGTTGTCATTCAGGCGATGGAAAAAAGTTGTCAAGTGGATTTGATTTTGTGATTGGTTGCCCCAACTGGCTATATCAGTGGACGCTGTTCACGTAGCAACCTGTGCTGACATTATAATCTTCGACTAATTACTTAGCCATTTAATCTGAGCAACACGCTGCCACTTGATGCTGTGCTGCCAGCCAATTGAACTTGGCTTGTTAACCTGCACCGCTGAGGTCATTAAATCAGTTTGATGAGCTGTCAACAACATCCTGCCAAGTCAGACTGCCTGTCAGCCTGCCAAGCCTGCCTGTTGAGTACCTCCGCTCCCATTTCACATTTCCCACGGCATGCCACGCGTGGCAATTAAGTTTTATCGCCTACACTCAAAACAACGACACGATTCGCTAGATTCCAGAAACTAAGCACATTATGAAAGTCATGTGTTGCCTGTGTTTCGCTGATATTCCAAAACTTGGCCAACACATATTTGCTTGTACAGCAACTAACTGCAATTGATGGCTGCTTATTATGGTGGCCGATTCTGATCTCATTCACAGCAGATAGCTATTCGCGGAGTACAGCAAAGCAAGGAAAATTTATAAAAGTTAGTTTTACCTCTTATTAAAGAAGTCTTTAATTTCCAATTGGAAAACTTTAAGGAGACAGCTTTATGTTTATTTTGTTCAAATCAAGTTACCATTATAGAATGCATTCTTCTCTCATTTATCTTAGATATGCGTGTTTTTTCTTTATACTTTGGCAGTTACAATTATTCATTTTTTTTGCTTATATATTATGAAAATAAATTTTTTTAATTGGTTTTATTTTATTTTTTATATATTTTGAGAAAGTAAATTTTTTTAATTGGTTTTTTTTTATATTTTGAGAAAATACATTTTTTTAATTGGTTTTATACTTTTCATATTTATTTTCTTCAACACCATTATTATTAATTTATTTAATTTATTAGTACTCATAAGCAAATTGGTAGGCCTTCAGTTCCTATTTTAATAAATGTTCGAGATTCGATATATATTTTGGCTGCCACGCTTAAATGTCAAAGCACATTGGCGAAAGTTTACTTTCAATAATTGTAATGAATGAATGCCAAAAGCTGATAAAATTAATTTGTACGGGTTTTTGGGCTAATGCGACTCCCCCGTAATGGGCTAAAACAATTTATATCGTCTTGGCTAATTATACCCTAGGGCAAAGGGGTACCATTAACATGTCCAAATCAATATCTAGTGCAAATGAAGGCATTTTCGACCCATGTTCTTAATTGGCAGTTGTCCTTATAAATTATGAATTATATTAAGTATCCTTAATTAGCCTAATTTAGAGACATGATATTGCAGTGTGCTGCACAAAATCTTGTGATTTAAATGTTGCTATAAATAATAAAATTTAAATAATTTGGAAAAAATCATATTAAATTTGTTTAAAAATGTATTTGTTTGTAACCAGGGTATTTGCTAGTCGGGTACGCGTATTTCTATATAATTCTAGATTTATTTGCAAATATAAATTATGCCTTTATAATTTTGCGTCACACAAAGTGTTGATGAGATGGCCAATTAATTAGCTAATGAATTCTAATTTTATGTGGCAGCAAAACTTTTGTATTCCGGCCAACTGAAAGCAGTCTTGTTACCTGAAGTCTGTTCCATTTAACGCCAGCATTGTCCGCCATGTCGCAGGACAAACGAAAGTCTATCAAAGGGGCGTTCCCTTTCGTTCCGGCAACGACATTTGACTTCCTCACATTTCTGCCAAGTAATTAAGTCAAGAGGTCGCTTAAAAAATTCAAATGTTGTGCACGGGTCATAAATTTGCAGCTGCTCTCAAAGTTGAGAGGGATGCGAGTTTTGTTGTATAGTGTTGGCATTTTATATTTATGTACTTAGACTTTGGCTCATTAGCGCCCAGAAAGAGAACAGTCGAAACAATGCGGCCAATTTGGCCAAGTGGTCTAGAACCTTTTCTTTGTTACCTGCTTGTGTAGCCTGGCAAGTTGTATGGTAATTCTGTCATGAGATGTGTGTCTGGAGATGCCTCCTACGTCTTCATATAATATTTATTTTTTGTTGGTCGTATTTTTCACACAATTCTTTAGATTTTCAAAGTTTTTTTTTTATTTTAAAACAAATCTATTCGTACAATTTTTTGCCTGAAAGCAAACATCTGATTTTATATTTATACATATAAAAATATATATTTATATATTTATAAGAAATTTAAAGAAAATCCATTAATATGAACACTAATTAAAAGGTGTCTAATTGGAGCCACGAGCAGCATAGAATTGAAATTGTTGCACTGATTAAGCAAAGCAGAAAATAAAACAAAAATCAGCAGAGCAGTTGCTGAGATGCCTGTGGCAGCATACCAGCAGATTAACCTGCTCCGGCATCCCAGCAAAACCCCAATAATCAAAATATTCAGTGCAATGGAAAATGTGGTTGGTGCAGCCTGGTCAGTTGAGTAGTGCTTGAGTGCACAAGATGAGCTGCTGGGCTCAACAGGTTGGCTGTGGATGTTATATTCTGAGTGCACAGCATCGTAAATCAATCAGACTCAATGCAACATTTTAATCTAAGGCAGAACACAGCAGCAGGAGTAGCAGAGGAAGGGGTCAAGTTAGCGCAGCTCAAATGTCGCCACGAGCCAATCGCTGCAGGACTTGCCACATTCGTTGCGAGCTGCGGCCTTTGGGGTCACGGTGAATACGGCTCAGTTATCCACCTTTAACCTGACAGATCTGCGTAGGTGTGCACACTCATCCACACACACACACATTCTGGATACTCGTCACAAAGTGAGTGTAATTGATGCTTGTTGTTTGCTGCCAAACACCACAATCATTCATCACAGTGCCCCACTGAGTGTGTGCCGGAATCGGGGCAACATGAGGAAATCGGCTATAAATCTTTCGCTTTATTTTTAAATAATAAAATCAAAGAATAACAATAACAATAACAATAAAAATAACAATCATCAAGCTGTCCGAGTTTATTGAAAACAAATACCAATGAAATTGGCAGCGCTTTTTCACATTTTTATTTAAGTATGCTCAATCAAAGTGTTTTTACAGTAAAAATACCAACTCTATTCAAAGTTTACAATTTCTATATATATATATATATATATATATATTTGTACAAATATGTTTTGTATGGCATGACAAATTAAAATCGTGTAAATTCCATTTTTCAGATTTATTTTCAGGCGACATGCATAACAAACAACATTGAAATCATATATATATATGGATTTAAATGTGTGTTTGTTATGTATGTGTGTGAGGGTGTGTGTACGGGTTTGTGTGTTGTCGAAAGTTACATTCAATGGCTCACTGCCACAGCCTTGGAAAAAAAAGACATGAATATGCAACTTTTTGTTACTCAAAGATATTTAGACTTGGACTGTTTTATGATCAAAAGTTACTGCAATAAAAAAGTTAAATAATTGCAAATTACAAAACATATTTTGAAATCCAACAAAAACGATTTATTGTCCAAAGATTTCTTTTTGTTTACCAATATTTCATTGGCCAAAACACAAAATGTAGCTTCTTTAAATATTTGTGCTTTATTAAATTCACATTTTTGCTAAAAATACACATCAAAACGTATTTGATTCAAAAGAAAAGAGTGCTTTATTTTTACTAATATTGCTTGCCACAACAAAGAATATTTTTTTTGTCTTGATTGTATGGATGGAAATGATTATGGCCATGCCGAGCCCTGCCGCGAGTCAACCAGTCTTTAAAGGTTTACATATTAATAAAAAAAATACCTTATTGGATATACTCCTCCCTCAATTTTAGACTATACAAAATTACAAAAAAAGCAAATTTTCAATTACTTATTGGTCGAATTACATTCCAGCTACAGTCTCATGTTATCACAGGGTATTTTTAGAGTTAGTATTTCTCTTCAGTAAAACTCAAAAATATATATTGTATATTTAAAATTCAAAGTTTTCTCTTGTGCTGCATTTCTGGCTTATTTTTTTTTACCAAACACATTTTTCTCAATATGTTTTGATATGATTTCGTACTCATATTGCTCTGTTCATATAATTATACTTGCACTCAGAGCATGTTGTGTTTGAGTTTTATTAAGGATATATTTTCAGATATTTATACAGACCACAAAACAAGAAAATTAATAGATAAAGCTACGAGTTATGAGATAAACCATCGAATATAAAAAATATACTCACTAATATTATATCTACATAATTGTGTGTAATCACAGCTTTATCTAATGCGAACAAAGTTTTTCGGAGTGCATAGACCAGATAAGGCAAGTTTATTACGTGTTTTATGCGCGACCCACTCAAATGTTGCTCATTTATTGTTTTTAATGTATCCACCCTCTCCAACCCCCCGTTGAACATCCCCCAATTGCTACTTATTACAACCATGTTGTATATATTTTTAGATACACAATGCTCGTTCATATTAATGAGTTGGCTACTGGTTTATATAGTATTTCTAATCAAAATAGTGACGTTAATTTCAGATTAATTATTTCCAAACTGCTGCCAGCTAATAGTCTAACTCAATTAGCGAGTTCTGCAAAAACTTCTAATTACTAACTATTTGTGAGTGTGTGCAAAAAGCTTATTTTACAGCCTTGAGGAAAATTCATTAAAAATTTTAAAGTTTTTCTTAAGACAATATTTTCTTCATGCAATATTTGTGCAAATGCAGTGAATTTGATTTATGACTGTCTGAGTGGGTTAGGATTATTTAGGTTGGGTTTGGTGATGGTTAAAAGTAGTTTCTTTTTATTATCATTTATTTTTAATTTAAAGAGTAATGAATGATTTCATAATTAAAAGAAGCTAAACTTGAAGTTCTTCTTCGATGGTCAATTCAGCAATTGGCAAAAGCATTGCCAACCTTTTGGAGACCCACAAGTTCATTATTTAAAAAAAAAGTTATTAGACAAGAGGTAAATAGAAATGTTGTATTTGTCTTAAGGCGCTTTTCACTTAACTTTTCTTCTGAAATTAAGAAAAAGCAAATATTTGCATGGTTTCATAATATACTTGATTGGGCATCTCATTATGACCTCATTTTAACGATGGCCCCAAGTGATTTAATCAAGCGTTAATGGAAAAACATTGGTTAAAATTTAACAAAAAAAAAAATGAAGTGTAATTAAAAAGGATGCTAAGACTTAGAAAATTTTGTATTTTATGCATAATTTAACTTTAATAAATATGCAAGAAAATTATTTAATTACTAATTATTTTTATTTTTTGTGCAAATAGCACAATTTAAAATTATATAAAAGTTTCATCTATTGCAATACATTAGAGCAAATTTTATTATTTTAAATTTTGGGTCTAATAACCATGTAAATGAGTTCAATGATTTGAAAATATCTAATTACCACATAATTCATCTGTTTTTCTATCTTGTTCTGCCTTGTTGCACAAGCACAATAATGTATATATTTGCCACAGTTTTTGTATAAAAATATATATATATATTTGTTAAATGCCAGACAGCCCATGAAGCCATGCATAAATCAAGCTGGAACCCCTCTTCCCTCTGCCACAAAACTTGCTTTATTTAGACAGACGCCTTTCAAGAGACGTTACATAAATCAAAGAGAACTTTTGGAAAAATTATATGCAGCAAATAAGCACTTAACAAGGATTTAGCGGCACGCCCATATTTATATTGTGATTATTATGGGCTGCCAACAAAATTGCATTAATTTCATTAACGTTTCTTATTATGAGTGAAACGTGGCCAATATTTCGAAGACGTTGCCATTAATCCAATTTCATGAGGGATTTCAATTCAATGATTGAATACAAACAGCGAAGCAAATTCCGACAAATTCCAAAAACAGACAAAATATGAATCAACAGGTATTTGCATACCATTTAATGGAATGCCTTTTGCTGCCTTGAATTGAATGCTCTGATTTACGCTGAGCATTCCTTGATGGGCAGACAGTCAACTGGGATTTGACAAGTTGCCGCCAGTGCTCACTGCTGGCTGGGAAATTATAATTTGCATAATATCACAACTGGTAATATGCTAATTACTCGACTAAAGCATATCCAAAAAATTTTTGCACATCTAACCAGAAAATTCTTTTTTTTTCATTTATGTTTTTTAATCGATATTGGGCATTTTTCAATATTGAAATTTTAGTAGAAACATCGCTTTACAATAGAAAGTATGTTATACAATATTAAAAAAAAGGAAAAAAATAAACAGATTTTTGTGCTGACTCAAAAATAATTAAATTTGTTTTCCTCGCTGTTGTCGCAGTGCTCCATAAATCTCGTAATTAAATTAAATAAATTGTTAATATTACAAAGCACTTCACAGAGCAAAGACACAAAGACTTAAATCGCATTACAATTTTCCAGTACATATAAATTGTCGCAAAATGTGCAACAAAATATTGGCAGAAAATAAATAAAGAAAATGTTTCGCAAAGAGCTTAAAATAAGAGGAAAAACATGTGTTAAATGCTATTAAATTAAAAGCGGAAACGCATAACATATTTTGTGCACTTTTAGCTATAATGGCTATAAAATGCAAAATGTTGTATAACTTTTATTTATTTGCATTTACAACATATTAAGTGTCATTTTGAATTTATGTCATGTTAGGTACAATTTATGTCCAAATGTATATTATTTTCGATGTGGGCGCACAATTCAGTAAAGACAAATGGAAAAACATGCCTGAAAATTCGATATTCGAGTTTTGATGCCAATTAAACTGAAAAAGAAGCAAACAGCAGTCGTCGAAATGCCAAAATGATTATTATATTGAACAAGTAGAAACAGGAGTACAAAATACACCAAAGACTACATAAAATAATTACAAAGAGTAATTTTAATATTGTTATGGAATGTGGGATATCTGATCGTTGAGGATAATTACTCTGAAGGGGGAAATTACACCTATAGAAATTCCCAGAAGTTAGACTGGATACCAAAACATTTGCCACAATCGAAGTGCCCTTTTGCCAATTACGAATAAAAAACTCAGTAAATATTTAATTCCTCATTTTGTAGTAATAAAATGCGCGAATTAATTACAAGAGCAACATAATAAACTGCAAATAAAAAAAATAAAAACAAATAAAAAAAGGATCTTTGCTTTAAAAAATGACAAACAATTCAACATTCCCAAAAGTTTTCTAAGTATTGTGATTTTGCAAACTGTGTTTGTGCATCGTGCAACTGCTTGTGGCGAGTAGCCAATTTGCTGCACTTCAGAATTGCATTCAATCTTCTGCGGTTTCCTAATGCACTTACATTTGCAGTCGTTGCATGCCACCAGCAAGGGACTAATTTTGAATGTGGCCATTTCCGTGGCGAAATTGAAAGGCAAATCGAAGTTGCCGTCGACTTTGGCTTAAAGCAAATGCGATTATTCAGTTTTCTCCATGTGATTGCGTGTCTGACTGTCAGTAAAGACGAGTATTGTAGAAATCTAGTTAATGTGTGGAATTATATTTCACTTACTTGAAAATTTATGACGATTAAGCATTTTGGAAACAATTGTTATTAACAAAAATCATATCTGTTCAGCAGAGATGTGAGATGCCAAGTGAAATATATTAATCTTTCAGCTTTTTTTCCAAAACTCTAAGTGAAAAGTGGTATAAAAATTTAAGATTCCTGGCTGTTATTGACATTGTAAAATTATTGCTGTCTAAAATTAGTTTTCATTACATTAACATTTTTATTTCTATATTTCAAGATCTGTCTGCAAACTTTATATTAATTAATTATGCGCATTTCTCTTTGCAAACTTTGCTGCTGAACCTGAAACGGGATTTTAGTTTCACTTCCGAGAAACAATGCCTGTCATTGCATATATTATGGGTTTCCAGGCAACTCAATCTCCATTGCACCATTAGTGGCACAAAGTGAAAAAAAAAACTCTGCACAGCAAAAGCATTTTGCAACACGTTGCAATGCTGAAAGGGCGAATGCGATGACTTTAGAATGTCTTTCGACAATCGACATGCAGCTGTTGCCACTGCTAAAAAAAAAAAAATACAGGATAAATAAACCGTTACCATTGAGCAAAGGGTGCGCTCTTTAAAAAAGTGCCCACACATTGACCCTGAATTGCAGCTGCTTCTCTTTGAAATGTGGAACTGAACCTAAGCTCTTTGTAAACTTTTTTTTTAGTATTCATAGCAAATAGTTAATTGGATGATTATTTTATTGCAGCAAAGAAGGGTTTCAATCACTCCAAAAAAAAAAATACAAAAAAAATATTAAAAAAAAGATATTTTTTGTATTATATTGCTGTGAATCAAACTGTGTCCATTTAATAAATTCGTATTTAAATTAATTATGATTACCGCCTACAGTTTCATATCCAATTAAATAATTAATTGTAATTTATTAATTTTATCACATAATTTATCAGCTTGTTAGCAATTTTACAAACCTGATGTAATGGTTGGTTTTTAATGCGATTTAAATTGCTATTCGAAAATCTTTTTGCTTACAAATATTTTGTTATGAGCTGCATTACCTTCCCATAATTTTTCAAATACTTCTTAGCACAAAATTAAATTGTAATCAGTTGATTTTAAATTGAGTTAGGAGGTGTACTCAGGTATAAAAAACAATTAAATCGTCAGCGTTATATAAAAATCAATTCTTTATTATTTCTATGCACAACTAATAAAATCTTTTTTTTTCTGTTAGTCCATTTAAGACATTTTATTCTAATAAAATACTTTTTTGCTTCTTCCAGGTCATCTTAAGGTAAGTCTACGACTCATAAAAAAACACATTAAAAAATGCCTGGCTTTGTCTTTCATGGTAATTGCCAACAAGTTAACAGACGAATGGCCATTGGGCAAACTTGATCTGGATTCTGGTAATTGAAATTGCATAAGCCAAGTTGATCGATTTACTCTGCCAAAGTAGGAGTTTAATTGATTATCCGCCGCTGACATATGCTCAACATCAAATTTGAAGTCACAATTGAAATATATTTCCGAATTGGAAATGTTAACTAACTGGCATATATCTTGTATATGGGAAGCCAGTGGAGATTAGAAATATGTCAAATTGTTCACAACTTTCATCAATAATTCCACTCATTGAAAAGAGTTTTGTGTTTTTTGGGTCGCTTTAAGTGAAGGATTTTACACAGTTTCTGTGGAATCCCCCAGAGAGACACATATTCGCTTGATTAAGATTTTTGAATATATATTTAAATATACATATATATCACAAGTATGAGCTAAAAATAGTAGGATAGGTTTTCTTATGCAGGCTATATTTTTACCTATCCTATAATAATAAGTAAAAAAAGTTAACAAAAATTAGCGAAAGTTAATAAATCAAATTCAATACAAATTATGTAAATATTTAATAAAAAAGATATATTTAAAGATTTTTTAAATTTTAAATTTTATTTTAAATCTGTTAATAATTGTTTTTATTTTCTTACAAACTATTTTTTAAATACTTTTAAGGATTCATTGGTTAATTAGGATGTGCAAAACTGAGAACGAAATTGTTATGTTTTTCGTTAAAAATTTTATTGTAAACAGCAACCAAGCAAAATTATATGAAATTCCATAATTTTAGAAGGACATTCAAAAGCCCTATAAAATAATAAAAAAAAATAGCATGCAACATGCGAGAATTACGCGTGGCAACCTTTCATCCGAACTCTGAGCTACTCTTGCGACGGTGTCAAGTCAAGACAATTGTTACTGCTGAGGTGAGAGGCGGAGGCAGGAGACAGAAGCATTTTATTATTATTATGATGAGTCCACAGGATGTCAACAAACATGCAACTGCGCTGCGAAATACACACGTGTCTAAGCTCATAATAGAAATTCATTCACATCATGAGGAGGAGGAGGAGGAGGGGGAGGAGGAGGAGTGGGAGGAGGAGGAGGGATGCCCCATACACAGCTGTCCTGTTAAAGGGTGCACGGCTTGGAATTTGTCAGCAGTTTTTAGGGGCACGTAATTTGTAACTGCAAAGCAATGAGCGATGGGAGGAGCTCGTTGACCTTGTTTAAAAAAAAAAATACCTGACAACTTGGCTACCCCAAATTATATATCTGAACGACACAGTTTATAAGAATTTAACTGCATACGAAGCATTACAGTGGATATTGGTCGGATTGGGAGAAAAGATTAAAATTTTAAATAATTCGAGAGCCTAATAATTTTCCCTTCCACCAAAAAAAATATTAATGGTTAGAAAAAAAATTAATGGAAAATTGATTTAGTTTAAATTAATCAAATTTATAAATATTCAAATAGCTAAAAAAAAAATAAACATATATTTTAGAAATATTACAGAGAATATGCTCTGCACCGATTTAACACCCACAGCTTTAATTTCAAGCACTGTAGTCAAATTTCAAGAATTAAGAAATATATAACTAAAACAACAAAACAATTATTTGGCAACAGTGCAATATTAAATGAAATAAGTCGAAAATATGTTTTTTTCAGGGCTCGACCAGGCCTTACAATTATTATATAAAATATCAAAATATAATTTGTGATATAAAATCTAAAAGCTGCTTCGGTTTTTATTTAATTCTATTTCTAATATTAAAGCATATTTTTAGCTTTAACGCACACATTTTTCCAAGAGTCTGGGGTTGACAGCTAGGTGGATATTTTGAAAACATGTGTCAAGTTTTACAGCTTTAAGGCACGTTTAAGTGAGCAGATATTGGCATTGATTGGCGCCGGTCTGCCCAGCAGGATGCGGAACAGAGAACACAGGACTACACTAACAGGACGAACAGCAACACTAAAACGAGAACATCTCGCCTGACAGCCTTTTTGACTAATTGACCTGTAGCCTGTGCTCCAAACTGGCAAATGATAACCCAACTGAGTAGTTATCCCATGGCTACCATTGGCTACCCCAAAGCATTTTGTTGCCACACAAGGCAAAAACCTATTAATACAGAAATGCTCACGCTTAATTAACCTATCGATTTGTGGCTGCAGAAAACAACACACAAAAAATGCAAATGTATACAACAAAAAAAAAAAACCCAAGGACATGTAAAACCAATTTATATCCCAACTTCTAATTTTTTGTTGATAACACTCTAAAAGAGTGTAATATATAATTGGTATCTTAACAACTCGTCTTTTAAGGGTGTAGATCTACTGAGGTTAATTTAAAAAATTATATATATATTCACAATATATTAAAAAAGTTTTAGTTAGTAATTAAATAAGTTCTTATTGATACTATATTAAGCTGCTAGTGTGGAAAGCATACTGAAACTCTAAAAAATTCCATTTTACACTTCGCACAATGTGCAATAAATTTTTGGTAACTAAAAATGACACACAAAAATTCATCACTTGAATATATATTTCTTGTTTTAATTAAATGAGACAAAGAACAAAATTCAATGAATTTAACTTTGTTTGAGTTTAAGAATTAAAGCCAAAATTTCTATTTTTAATCCCAATCTCAAACATTAATAAATATATATATATATATTTCACGTTTTGATTGAAACGTGTCGAAACAATTTAATTTTACATGAAAGGAGATTCCACATAATCATTTTACTCTTCTAACTTTTATATTAGAGTATATAAAAAAAATATATATTTTATGTTATCTAAGACTTGAAATTAATTGAAATATAGTCGCTAAAATTTGCTTAAGTAACACTTGATAGAAACTCTAGTTTCTGCTAATTACTCCTAATACCTACTAATGATGTATGAAAAAGCACACAGGGTAAATCGTTACTTAAATTTACTTAACACTCTTAAGAGGCAAATAGCAAAATAAACATTAGTTGAATGAAATGCTACATTTACAACTAGACATTTAAAGATATCGAGACCTTTGTTGCCTTAGAATTTATTAAATTAATTTTTCAACATGTTGATCGATGGGGCGTGCTTCAAGGTGCACAGTCAGCAGGCGGAGCAATACGCACTATACGTAATTAATAAAGCTGTCAGTTGCTCCAGAGCCAAAAGCAGCTCGAGACGTTCACAGGGCCAAGATACAAGATACATTTCATTAGCGAAATTGCAAATGCAAGATGTGCAAAAGGGTGGGGTGCGGGGGGAGGTGAGTTCAATGCGAATATTAAATTGAATTGTGTACATTGACAGGAAAGTAAGCCATAAATTGTATAAGCCATCATTTGAGAAATGAGCGTGCCACACGTTGACATGAAAGGTGTTTTTCTCGTAACGAGTGCATAATGTCAATAACATTTGCATAAAGTGCTCATGTGGCACATAGCTGCAACTTTTGTCACACAGACCAAAGTGTATCTAAAGTTGGCCACAACTCGCTTAGGACCAATGGCACAACTAGTTCTGCACAATGCGGTGCATTTATTGAGCTATTACCTGGCACTCAAATACTGAGTATTGACTAAGTACTCCTTTGTGAAAATCCTTTGGAAAGTGCACAGACCTGTCATCTGATGACAGGTAATTTTCTTTTATTTATTTTTATTTTGCAATGCTAATGCCAGCAAATGTCCATTGTTGATTTTGCGCGAGGGAATCTTTCAATATGTTTATTGTTGCATCGCTTGGCTTGGAAAGAGCTTTAGCAAACGCAAAGTTCGACAAATATCCAGAGTCCAAAGAGTCTAGACAAAGGAACCCCAATGTAGATGCTGGTGAAACAAATATTATACAACTATTTGTCTTTAATAAAATACTTTTGTATACTTTTTCTAAGGGGTCACAATTGAGCTAACAGGTTGCAGTGCAGATTGCAACTGCGGGTTCAACTTTAAAACAAAGGTCATAAGAAAAGCCCCAGATATATATATATATATATATATAAAATATAAATATATATATATTATATAACATTAGTGCTGATTGTTAGGACACAGAAGGTTGCTTTATCTACACACGAAATCCCATAACAATTCCCTGATTGATATTCTTATTTTAACCTATAGAATTGCTGCATTATTTGCATTTTTGCATTATCAAAAATTAAAGTTTTAAATTTGAAACTTTGCAACCTTGGGGGAATCGTGAAAATACATTTTATCTTTGCTGTTCTTAGATGAGCAGTATATTGAAAATATTTTTAAATCGTAGGTAAACTCGTCAAATGGGCTTTTAACTTTTAGTTTCAAGTAGCTTTAAGCCGAATGTGGCACTTGCTTAACACATGTGGCATATGCATTCTGTGACCCAAACCCATAGCCAACACACAAGTAACACACACTCGCACACTCACACATGCACTTATGGAGTCAACAGTCGCAGTAAAGACAAAAAGTGGTACAACAGTTTCAGATTACAACTGGAAACTGCTCCAACTGCTCCCTGCCAGCTCTCTCTCTCTGTCGGCGACAGCAGCTTATTACAACGCAAAGTGCCCAGTGCTTAGAGTGCATAGGACTTAGTGTGAAATTTGCGTTTGAGTAGGTTCGCAGACAAAATGTTGGCCGAAACCATGCTATGACTGGGCTGCCTTATGTGCCTCTGTCTCCCGCTGTGTGTCGAGTGGCTCAGAATCCCCAGCAATTTGTCGCAACCATTCGCATTACATTACAAAGCGTTGTGCAAATAGAAATTGTTCACACACAAACTGAAGGGATTTGACCCTAATGTTCCCCTCAAATTATGCAACGATTTTGTAGTTTAACAGACTATTTCATGCGTTCATGAAAACTCAACACACAAGTAAATACAGAGAAAGAAAAAGATGAACAAAACAAAAGTATCAGAATATCAGAATAGTGAATATGGTGATTTGTTAGCATTACTATGCAACTGATATCTTGCAATAAGTTAATTATAGCCTCTGCATTGTTAATTACTTTAAGAGCCTTTTTTTGTTAGAGTGTTTAAATAACTAACATTTCTAACATAGTTTTCTGATGGCTTGATTAATTCCAGATCGTTGGGTAGCAGAACATCTGCTGTTGAGTAACAGAACATCTTCCGTTGAGTAACAGAACATCTTCTGTTAAGTAACAAAACGTCTTCCGTTAAGTAACATAACATCTTCTGTTGAATAACAGAACATCTTTAATATGCAAAATTTGGGGATATATTTTGCTGATTTTTAGAGTAGTTAACAATTCGTTGTTATACCCATAAGTCTTTCCATCCGTCATACTTTCTATCAACAATCGTCTTGAGATCGATTGACAATTGTCAGTTCATTTTATTTTTAAATCGCCAGTTGACAATAAAAAATACAGCTTACGTTTAAATTGTAACTCTTCTTTCTTGTTGTTTACGTTCAGAGCCAATCATCATTCAATTTGACTTGCTACCTGTCACTTTGTGTTATATTTTTAGTTTCGCTCTTCTCTTTTGTCCACAAGCAAAATGTAAAGCTATTTAAGTATTTCGGTGCAATGCACATGGTTACCAGTTGGTAACTATAGATATTGCACTTAGCATGGATCCTAATTTTCCATATAGACATTTACCTTTTTAAGTCTAAAATGTTAACATACTATTATACACAAAGCCACTAAATATTTGACTACTTAAAATAAAACAACATTTTTCTGAAGTGAAATATTTTAAGGAAAACGTTTAAGTTTATTTTCACGTTTGTAAACCGGCACATATTTCCTTTGGTTAATTATTATTTAATAGAAGCATTTTAATTTCTTGCTTAAAACAATTATTAATACAGCAAAATATAGCGAACTACATTTTACAGGACTTTTTTCTTAATTTGCGTATATTACGTTCAATGAAATATTAAATTAGTTTGGCATTCGGCTAATCGCAAAATGTTACTATTAGTTACATAGAAGCAAAAGATTTTTGTGGAATGTTGAACCTATTTTTAAATTTCGATTAATTTATATATGAAAACAAAGAAATTTAAAATTTAAAATTGTTTATTACGTAAATTTTTTTAATCATCATAAACGTGGCTTACTTTATTAATCTAAGATGTCCATTAGACTCGTTACAAACCAACATGAAGTGCAACAGAAAATTATGAAAAAGCAGATAAGAGTCGCCCAGCAACTCTTTGGGGACACCAAAAGCGACACATGTTAAGCAAAGGCAAAAAAAAGTAGAAAATCTAAAAAATGTTTGTTTGTCTACATAAAAAACACATTTGCACAAATCCAAATAGCAAATGTAAGCTTTGCGTGTTGCATACTCTTCTTCATTACCCTTCCCTAATAGAGAGTATTTTATTTGTGCTTAAAGTGAGTGAGGCATTAGAATAAGAGTATAAATAAATATGTCAATTTTTAATCAAACATGCCTATCCATGCAAAATCATATTTTGGCTTTTGTGTTTATTTGTCGAACTCTTTTTTTTGGGATTTAATGTAGAAAGAACAAAGAAGTTGTTCGAATATATTTATAATAAATTTAAATTATATTTAATAATACACAAGAGCAGTTGGACTCCATTCTGCAAGGGTATATGGTTTTTGGCGTGCCCAAGACAGCTTTTTTATTCTTGTTCTTGTTTTTTTAGGCAACTGTTTTGTTGTGCATAAGCACAATTCACAGCACTCTCCTCCTCCCTCCTACGCCCTTTAAGAGCATTTTGCGCTTGGGTTTGTTTTGTGTAGTGCCACATTTATGTATCTTGAGGGAGCTGTACCATTTACGATTCACATCATCAGATTACCACTTAAATATGGTTATATATACCTTATTTGTTTAATAAAGGAGAATAAGAATGTACACGTTATTTGCACTTAATGAAATCAAATTGTGTTTTGCTTGTTATGTTTTGTCCGTTATTAAATAGTCTTTGTTATTTTTTCCCACTATGCAATTTTGTAGAAATAATTAAAAGAAATAACAGACTTTATTATTTTTCTGAGAATAGATACTAGACTAGATATTTCGCCCTCTAATTACACATATTAAATAGCACTAGTCGGGAGTTAAATCTGTTAAATCTTTAAATTTTCCACAATATGTTCTTTGGAATTTGTGAAACCATCACAAATGTTTTTTTAATGTCAAATTTGATTTCCGATAACAATTTAAGCAGCTCAAGCCATATCGAAAGGGCATCTCCAAGTCGCTCACTTTGTATGTTATCTCAATGGAAAATTATTCAAAATTCTTGAATTGCAATTAAATTGAAAATCTTTGGGAAACGGAAATGGCGACATAATGGAAATCTTTCACTCAGCTGGCTGAATCCTCATTAATTGTCGCGGCATTGTGAGTGATTTGTGATTTAATAGAGGCAACTTTCTCCGGATATAATCAAAATAAAAGAATGTTCGCTAATTAGGCAAAGACTGTCAAAAGCTGTGTGAAAGGGGTGCCACAAACTTATTCAAGTGTAAAAACAATTTTAATTTTATACTTAAATCGGAAGCTGAAACAAAAGTCAATTTGAAATGGTCGCTTTAAAGTCACCTATAAAATTTTGCAATTAGAAATGTAAAATTTTACACTGCATGCAAATGTGGGTGACAATTAATTTAGTTTGAAAACAATTGTGTATATTTTTAAGCGTTGCTGACAATGAGTTGGCAACAAACTTGTCTACCACAATAATAACATGAGCAAGCTTAAATTAATTTGAACTTTGACAGCGCTGAAAACAGCCGGCAAAAAAACCTCTCTTTTGTCTCCCAGATGAATAGCTAATTTTTCGAATTTTAAATTATTGTTTTTAAAGTTTTTAATGTTTCAAAATGTGACTGAATTTAAAAAAATAAAATTTTCAAACCATATTTTAGAGCAGCTTTATTTACACAATTAATCCCCCATTTTGTGCGTACCATTTGTAATTATTTAGAAATATAATTGTGTTTATATGTACAGAAATCCACAGATATTCCATACAATGCCAGAATTAATTTACATAGTCCGTTTGTCAAATGCGATAAATTCCACAATTAAGTCAACATAATCCAAATACCGATTACTAACTTCAGACTAATTTAATCTATTAATTTTTGGTGTGCGCGAAAAATATGTATATTTAATTAACATAATTGAAACCGCAATACGAAACTGTCAACAGCTTCACGCTTCACCATGCAAATAATGTTAATGGACTTCCAATTATGTTGGTGGCCAAAACCCCGCTGGACCAAATGTTTTTCACGTAGTAGCGCCTCAAAATAGGCCAACAGCACAGGCCACTGAACAATCAGTCGTAAATACAATAACTATGACAAAAATAAAAAAAAAAAAACCAAAAAAAACACCAGTTGAGTATTTTTGAGCTATACCCTTTTACTGGGTATTTAAAGTATTTTTGTGAAATGTGACACCTCTCGTATTTTAGAAAAATATTTATTTCATTATTATTAATCAATAATAGAAGCAAAATTTAAAATTTTTTTTTACTTCAATTTTTAACTTGTAATCTTACATTTTCTAAACCATTTTAATGAAGTTTAACTTCAACACCAAACTAAAAGCGTATAAAATATTCGGCAAGCCGATGATGGCTCTACTTTTACTGTTTAATTTGTCAGCTTTAACAGTTTTTGACTGTTAGCGTTGCTCATCCTGGTTGCAGGACCTTGTCAGCCATTCAGTGAGTCAGTCGGCCGGCAAAAACAACTTTTCACTAAACTGTCACTTGGGGTTCAGGCCATGTCATTTCGCGTGTAATTACGGCATTCAGCGGCTCTGCTGCCCCCTTGGCCATGTTCAATTTAAAGTTTCCGCCGACCTACAACAAAAGCGCCCAAAAAAAAATAAATAATAAGGTCAAAAACATTCAAAGGCATTCAGTTGGTCTGAAAACTTTCCGGAACGCGTCTTGGACATTGACAAGCTTCTTTGGGGCCCTAAGATTAGCAGTTTGCTAATCAAATTGCACTTTAAAAAGCATTAAACAAGACAAAGTTATAATTGAATACATATTATGAATATAATTATGAGAGAGGAAATTCTAGAAAATATTAAATCAATCGAATAATTACTTAATTCAATTAATAATGTTAATTGTTGACGGCACTTAATTTATTTATTGACCTAGGACTGTAATTCTCAATTATTTTATAATAAACTAAAGGATCAGATCAAATTGACTCAATTAATTGTCAGTACTCAAAAACCAATACAAAATAAAAAAAAAAATGTCCAGCTCAACCTGTCTTTTATTTATAAATTATTCATATTTAATAACTCATTAAAAAAAATGTTGTCACTTCAATGAATTGATTAAGGTTGACACGCAGTCAATAAATATCATTGTGATTCTGGTTAAAAAAAGTTTTTTGTTTTCCCAATTTTTACACATTCCGATTAAATTTCAATGATACATAAAAATCTGCTTAAATATGATTGGTGTATATTTAATAGTAACATGAGAAATCGAAATTTAATTTTAATATCATCTCTAAACAAATGTTGTCTGCTTTATAATTCGTGTATTCAGATTTGAAACTTGCTTTAATTTAACGCACATTAAATAGGCTTAATAAGTAAAAACCGCCAAAACCAATCTTTTTACAGGTTTCACCCACTTGGTGGAAATCATGATTACAACAAGACAGTCGCATTAGGGCCCAGAGCAGCTTATAAAATAATTAAAGTCTACATTTTGCCGTATTTTCGTAATTAAAGCATTAATTTAAATTTCACGCTCTGCCAACGTCTTGAGTAACATTTAACATTTAACTTTCGGGAAAGGCATTAATCCAAATATGCTTAACACTAATGCGAACACCAAATAAACGAAAAACAGGCAGAAGAAGGTTTTTTTGGCCTAAAAGGCAGATGCCGCATTATCAATGATTTTCAATAAATTAACATCGTTGATTTATGGGCAACATTTTATAGCAAGATGTACAACGCTTTATTGGCTGATAAAGCAGGTATAAAAATAATGAGAAAAACAAATAAGTGTGGCATTAATTTCTTTGCCTGAAAATGCATTTTTTGTTAAAGTTAAAAACTGTTTTTTTGACTAAAATCTGACATCTGACGTTCTTTATATAAATCCATTGTCTCAGTTTGAATTTGTTATTTGTCTTTGTGTCACAATGCCAGACTTGTCTAGAGCTTATCAATAATACCATTTTTATCAACAATATTCATGCCGCCAGCAAATTTCACTGTCTGCTTGGACAAAACGTAATTCTCAATGATATTCGACCAATGGCCAACAGCTTAAAGAGCTTGCCACGCTTATGTGGCAACAACTACAGCGGCGTGCTCGGGATGTCAACGGAGTGACTCCGGTTGTCATTATTGGACTCAAAGACAGCCACTAAAATAGTGCATTGTCTGCATTGTCTATTAACTTAAATAGATTTTAGCTCTATTTTACTTTTGTACTAAAAATAAGTTGTTAAGCAAATTTCCTTTTTCACACTTATCAACATAGCAATCACCTGCATTTATATATATAAATATATTTTTTTTACTATATATATATAAATATATTCTTTTATTTTTCTAGACAGTATTAAAATGTTTTAGAAAAATTTGCATTGATCTGTATCAACAAGACGGGCAGAGATAGATGGCTAAATCGACATGTGCCTCTTTCCCTCTGTTTAAATATTTATACTCTTGCTGATACAATATATTTTCATAAAATATAAATATTTAGTTTAAGGCCGTTTGGTAAACCAAAAAACATATTAAAAAATGTGTTTGTAGTGTAACAAAAAAATAATTATATTTCAAACGCTGGACTAAATTTTAATTGGTAGGTAGATAAACTACAGTTTACCTTCGAGTTGCCTTTTCATATCATTTATAATAAAATGTAAGAAATTATATGTCTTTTCATATAATTTATAACAAAATTCTGTAAGCTTGGAGTTTTGGCCAATAAAGTTTAAAATCAGTTCGTTCTGCTCTCCTTTCTGTAATAAGAAACGCATGAAGCGATTTTTCTAAGGCTTAAATGTAAAATGTTGATTCAAATTTAATTATTTTGGTTTCAATACAATCATTCTTCAATTTAATTCAAAGGATGTATATTAATTTTTGTACGATTAGCTTCAATCTTTTTATACAATGCTATTAGGCAGCAGACAAATATGTGGCACGTGCCAAATTAGACTAAGTTATTTTTCTTATTAGTTATAGAAAATAAGCAAACTCATTCAAAAATCAATCATGACAGATTGGAAGTATTCCTATCATTTGACTTCAGCAAATGTAGCCTATAAATTATCTGCCTTAATTTCCTGTCAAAAAGTTATCCGAGGCTAGAGCGAATGAGGTATATAAAATATAATAATATATAATATATATTGTATAGCAAACTCCAAAGGACACAAAACAGAACAATTTAGTTGGCTTTGATAAAGAGAAAAACGCTGAAAGATGGCAAAAATAACTTTTCCACAAGCTGTTTGCTGAAGGATTTATCAACATTTTGAGCCTTGTGCATTTTCCGCTTGAAGAAGTTAAAAAAGACACCAATTGCTGTGTAATTTTAGACATTTTTTGACATTCCAAACACTTTCCGGTCGATGTGGGTCATGGGATGTGTTGTGTTGTCCAATGGTTTTCGCTGTCTGTGTACATTTTGAAGTGGATACTAATAAATGGATATTGGATTTGTGTTGTGGCCGCAACAAGCACTTGTTCTCTTTCCGGGACTCGAAATTCAAGCATTAGTGTTGAGTTCGAGCATTTGGTAGAATAACGAATCTGATGACCCATGTGGTCTGTCGGCTTTCACATTGCCAAAAAATGCGCTGAATTGCTGAATTGAAATGCGTGCCTTGGCATCGAATAAAAGTTTAAATAAAATCAAAGCCTGTTCATGTTAATCTCTTAAAGGGAGGCACTTCAACGTGGCTAAAGCTGCTTATGTAAATGATTTTAAGTGGTTCTGCGCCTAAGTAAAAGGCTCAGTTGTGGCCAAAAGAGGTGCTCGCCAAAGCCACAAAAATTTTGGCTAATGCAACTTAGAATTTAAATTTCCTAAAAAAAATATTTGTTGTGTGAAAATGAAAGAAAAATGTTGGAAATCATAAATTATTCTATTTAATCGACATCGATGTTTTACCATAATACAGCGCTGCCATCGTTTTCTTAAAATAGATGTAAAAATTTTCATATTTATAGATTTCGATTATATTCAATAATAATTTGTAAATTGTTTGGCTAAACTCAACTTATCAGCCTATTCACTTATGAATACATTTATTTAATTTGCTCTTTTTTGGTCGCAAACAGATTGTGGCTAAACCCCTGTTGACGTCAAACGGGAATAAAATTCTTTGGAATCTGTTTCCCTTGTCCCCAAAGAGACTTCTTTTAATCGGATTTCAATTGTATATTTTTTGGTCGCTTATTCAGTCTGGGTATACCCAATCAATGAATGTAAAAGCCCATGCGTTTTCACAATCAAATTGAGAACATATTCAATAAAATTAAACTTTACAAAAAACGTTGCAAAAAACTTTAAATAAAATTCAGGTGGCAGGCAAGATTTGACTAAGTAAAATAGCCACCTGGGGAAATAAGATTAGTAGCACAAAAAAAAAAAGAAAAAAAAACTTAGGGCTTTGTTACGCCCTCAGGCCTGTAATAACATAGACAATGCCGCAACAATTTGAGGGGGCGGGCACACTTTTTGTGCTGTATAACAACAGCAGCCAAAATTACACTCATTTCCTTCTTCCGGCGTCACTGTGTAATCCAACGTAGTCAACACTGAAACTGGGCACCAAATTCTCCACTTCCGGCGTTAACAAATCGTTTATTTTTTTTTGTTTTGGGTGGTTTGTGTGTCAGTCCAAAATACGACCGCCTTGTCTTGTTTATAATTTGCCAAACCACAGAAGGATAAATTAAACTTTTATTTATTTGCTGCACTCCAAAATGCTAAGCTGGATAACCTTGCTTAATTTATTTACTACATGCATTTAGTTTTTTATATTAATACCTTGTGGAAAAGTTTGTCTTTGTATAAACTAAGATAACTCTCTATTATCTCTGCTGCCATAAAAACCCGAAATGGTTTTTATTTCCTTCTTATTTATTACTTTGTTGCTGATGTCCTTTTTTTGATATACTCAATTTGACACCCACAAAAAACCAGGAGAACTTTATAATAGAGCATAATCTTTTTAAAAGCATTTTAATATGAACTGCAAAATAGGTGGTAAAATAGATTTTTGTGGAAGTTTAATTTTATTTCAGTTTGTTGACAATAGCCTTAAAATTGAGATAAATTAATGGGTTCTTTCGTGGAGAAATGATAAATGTTAACGCGTTCTCAGCCTGTCAGTCTGCCATTGTCTTTGACGAATTAATCTTTAAAGTCGCAAGCACCAAAAAAAAATAAAATAATTATTTACCATTAGTATTATAATAATCGTTTTATAAAAAATAGTTTGTATTAGGTGCTTAGACTGTCTAAAATTTAAATATGATGTTTATATTTATGACCTCGTCAGAACGAGATTAATCGAACAAAAAACATTTATTGTCAAACCATCAACAGCTCATCATTAGGCCAACACCAACCTTCACATCAACTGGCCAGAGAAATCGGGTTTCACATTTCACAAACATTTTTTTTGTTTTGTCGATGAAATGTTTGCTGGAAATGATTGGTTTGCATTTCAGCAGTGAAATCATTGAGCTCAGAATAGTCACCAAGTATGGAAATTGGTTCTGTGTGGGTGACGAAATGCGCACATCGTCAGTGCGACATTTGTGATGTTTGTCAAAACTGAAAGTGATTTATCATCGTCGTTGTCCGGCTCATCCTGCTGCTTATTGGCCAACACATAGATGACGAATGAGTTGTGCTATCCCCCGAGATAATGTTGGTTTTCATCCACGCATAAGGCCACATCTCGAAAGTAAGCTTTAAAAACTGCCCAAATTGCCAATTGTGCCCCAAATTGTACATGACGAGGCAATAGTTAATCGAAAATAAAAGAAAAAAAAAAGAAAAAAATTAAATATGTATACAATAAGCTAGCTATTAACACATCGTTAAATCACGCCTCATCGCACAGAGACAAAAAAAAAAGCAGCGAGTGTGTTTGACAGGTTTACACAATCCAACAAATTGTTGTGGCTTAAAAAAAAAATAAATTACATTTTTTTAGCTCATTTTTGTAGTAATATAAACTGAAAATTTTGGGGTTAGCTTTTTTTGTGTTTCTATTTTAAATACTTATAGTCTTCCCATTATTTTAGTTTTATTATTTTTATGATTATTTTAATTTTATTATTTTATTTTCAATAATGTATTCAAGTTTTTCTATACAAACACCAAAGAATTAAATATTTTCTATGTTTGTGTTGCCTCGTGTAAAGTGGCATTTGCTGCTTAAGTGAACGCTTAAATAACCTTTTGGTCAAGCTAAACTAATACATTTAACAGCAACGGCTAACACACATTTATTCACACACACATACACATAATCTCACTCTCACATATACACACACACACTTACCCACAACAGGTTGCTTCCCGTCTGACATTGGCGAAGCTTCTTCTTTTTTGTCCTCTTTTACTTGATGCGCACATTTTATTTGGCTTTTATTTAACAATTTTTGTTCTCGTTGTGCCAAAAGGTCATTTGTGGTCTGTTGGCCAAAAAACTCACAGCTATAGGGCCAAATAGTTGTTGTTGTTGTTGTAGGCGTCTGCTTTATAGCACCCTGGCCATTGGCATTAAAACGCTTTGACAAACACATTGGTTGGCCAGTTTTTGGGAAGCCTTTGGCTGAAGCCGAACCTTTTTTTTTTTTGTGGCACAAAAACCTTATTACATTTACAGGAAGCTGAGCGGCGTAATCTTTTGTGTTTTATCAACGTATTTGATTAAACCATGTTGTTATTGTCGGTTGCCAGACTGCCATTTTGTGTAACTCTGTGTTTGCCTACTTTGCGGCTTCAGGCGTTAATCATACGCCTCATTGTCTCAGTCGACGGCTATCGAGCTGCTCCATGTGAGTAGTTTTTTTCTCTATTTATTTGTCTCCTTTCTAGCGGCTAATTTTTGTGGCAACCAAAAAATATTTGACAAAATTAACACATCATTTACACATAGAACAGAACCCTAATATAAT
Organism: Drosophila dives; assembly: GCA_035042365.1. NCBI lineage: Eukaryota > Metazoa > Arthropoda > Insecta > Diptera > Drosophilidae > Drosophila > Drosophila dives. The sequence continues at coordinate 76,019 of JAWNLJ010000037.1, read as the reverse complement.
AAAACGCATTAACACAATATTAAAAAATTCTGAGTTGAATTTATGTGTATAACTAATTTTTTTTAATATCACTTTATTCTGTATTATTATTAAAAACTCTTACGGAGTAACTAAAATCCTTACCTATCAATGCCGTTATTATTTTTTACATAAAAGACCAGAGAAAAAAATTAATTTGCATAATTAAAATTTTCCAAAGCACTTGATAAAGTAACAGGCAGCAAAACTTGGCTGATTCGGCATTAAAACCAATTTAAAGCGAATTTGATGATAATTAAAAATATTTAAAAATTATTTGCGAGCCAGTGAATAATTTTATTAATAAGGATTTTTTCTAAACTCGCGCAGCTGCAAACCTAAACAAACTTGCTTTGTACTTTTCTTTTTTTTTATTAACTTTATGTTTTCTTCTGCATTTTTCTAGCTTTGGGTTCAGTCTAAAAATATATATATTTTTGCCAATGCCTATTGAAATTAAAGAGAAATTTTTTTTAGCTCTTATTTTTAGCACCAAAGTGATTAAACAGAGCTTGGTAACAGCTGCACTGCCCAGATCTATATAGTGAAATGGCTCTGCTTATGTTCAATTCATATGTGAAAAAAAAATTTATATTTGCATTCGAAAATATTTTCACAATCGGCTGAAGGCGATGTGGGCGTGTCGTTGAAGGCTGAGCAAAACAAACGGCACAAATGTGAAATCGGCTTGATTAAATTTTTTGCAGCTGCAGCATAGCAAAATTCACAATTGGGTCTCTGTTTTTATACTCTGAATTTATCGATAACAAATATAAAAATAGACCTTTCCAAATGATTTATGAAGGCAAGTAATATTATTGTGAGTGGTCTACACAAGGTGAAAAAGGGCAGGGGAATGGGGTCTGCTAACGCTTTCAATGACAATCGGAAAAATTGTACATAACTTCAAAACTTTTTATTACATTTAATTGCAATGCATAAAGCAATAAAAATTGTGAATAATTTATAAAAAGTTGAGAATGCTTTACACCGTTTTTCCGACAACTACTGTGATTCATAGTATGTCGATTTAATGGAACTTTCAATAGGTCAACTCATTGAAAGGTTAGGAAAACAAAGCACCTGTTCAATAAATTTTAATACTCTTCTAACGATGGTAATGGGGTATATTGGTTATGTGGTATATTCGACCGGCAAGTTGTGCTTCTGTTCGTATGAGCCAAACTATTTAGTTTATATTTTATTTATTCACGTCTTCATCAGAGTGCTGAGTTAAAAGTGGAAGTATCACTGAAAATGCAATAATAATAATTTTTAAGCCGAAGTAAAAAAAAAATATATATATATATATATTATCACTTTTGAAGGTGCATTGCAGTGAGCCTCCTTCGAAGATCTGCCCATTTTCTGAGTTGACTCATCGTATTGGGAAAGGTTAACTGCTGATACATTTTTATGACATCTATTCATTTCCATTACAGAGTATAACACATTCGGTTACGCCCGACTCTAATGCTCAAAGCATATTTTATTTAATATATTTTTACATTATTGTCCATGGACACCCATTAGTTTGCAAATGATTTATGAATGGATTAGAAAGCGGAGACACCTACAAGCATGGTGTAATAATGAGTGCAACACATACTTGCCCCTTACTAGAGGACAGCACTGGATGCAATTTGGCCTTCATTAAAGCCAAACCGAATCAATAAAATTGCAATTTCAATAGAAGGAGCAATGGAATTGCACGTGTGTCTCAACTAAGACTCTGCAAGCAGATTGCAAGCAGAAAATATTTAAATGAAAATGCAAAACTTGCGGTGTAAATAAACTTTTGTAAGTTTTGCCTCAGTTCTATGTGCATTTCAGTTTATTTCAAACCCTATAAATTCAGCTAAGAGTTGCAGCAAAAGGCAACAAAAAGCAGTCAATTGAATTATTCATAAGATGATGTTGCAGATGCAAAAAAGCCACTGCGAATCCTGCATAAAACAGTTGAACATTGACTATTCAAGAGCCTAACACTTTTTTCCACTTCTCTTTAAGATCCACCTTAAAAAAGAATGCAGTACTAATTCTGAAGAGGTCTTGTAAATGATGTGTGTGTAAATTAAAGAAGTTGCCACATGCACCATGGGCTCATACAAATATGTATAACTAACTAATAATAAAATAATAATTATTATTTAATAACAATGTACATATAATAACTAAATCACAATAAGTTACAATTGCTCAGGCATAGTTTGGGCTGCAAAGTGACTTTGCTGGAAAAAGAAGGCTTAGAAAATTGTAATTAATTCTCAATAATAATATTTTTACTACATACAGATGTTTATGTAAGAATACAAAGGTGTGTAAATAAATTTAATCTGTTGATGGCTATTGAACATATTTTAAACTATAACAAAAGATTTTAATACAGAAATAAAATTGAGCTTTATTTGCTTTGTCTTAACAAATTGAAACATTCAATTAAAACAATACAAATTTTCCAATCATTTATTGTATAGAAAAATCTGCTTTTATTCACTAACTATTCTTAGAATTAATTAATTAAATTTGAAAGATAAAAGTGAGCTGCATTTTCTTTGTGTTAACAAACATTCAATTAAAATAATACATATTTTCCAATCATTTATTTTTTGTTTACCAACTATGCTCAGAATTAATTAATTAAATATGAAACAGACAGCCTAAACTACAATTTCAGGTAGATATTAAAATCAATTCCTATTTCCTGACTCTTTTTAGCTGTACTGAAAAATTCTTTTGCTTTCTTTGAAAATTCTGAGACAAATTTGACATTTTGAGCACTATAGAAAAATGGGCGTTGCATAGCAAAATGTGTCAATTTTTCCCCATAGTATGTCAAAGGATGTCAAAGAAGACAACAAAAGGAAGCTGATAAATGTTAAATCCACCCCGGAGCAAACTCTTAAATGCATAAGGATCGACGGCATCCTCAGCTGGGGGGCGTTAAGTGCATGTGAAATATTTTGTTAGGGTGCATTTGATGCAACATTTTGTCGACGTGATAGCAGGCGTTTACGTGCTGGGCTGTGGCAAGCGGAAATTGTGTTGTAAGCATTGAAGAAAAAAAGCACACGAGGCAATCCGATATTCATGGCAAATAATGTGTCGAGTGCTGTTTTGTCGAAGTAAAGAATTTCCGGAAGAAGCTAATTGATGGACTCACAAAGCACTCAAATTCGCCAAATCTTTCAAAACTGAAAAGAAGTTGGAAATTGGCAACAAATGCTAAAAATTTATTGTGTCGTTTAAATTTTAGTTGCTTGGAGCAAAGATTCTATGACAGAATTTTAATTTTTAATTACTTAATTATTTCAATTAATTTAATGCTTTTTTGACTTTCCAATCTTCTTTCTTTTCAGCATCTAAATCTACCTGAAGAAATCTCAGAATGATGCAATCCAAACCCCAGCAGTTCTTCGGCTGCGCCTTGGTGCTCTTCAGCATAAATCTGTTAATGCCTCAGCAGTCCTATGCTGAGCTATCCACAATCCAAGGTGAACCTCAACTAAATCACAAAAGCCCAAAAGAAGCCAATGTTTTCCTTAATTTCTCAGGCGCTCCCATTAACAATCTGTACGATAATCTGCTGCAGCGGGAATATGCCGGACCCGTTGTCTTTCCGAATCATCAGGTGGAGCGCAAGGCACAACGATCGCCATCGTTGCGCCTGCGTTTTGGACGCAGTGATCCGGATATGTTGAACAACCTGGTGGAGAAACGTTGGTTCGGCGATGTCAATCAGAAGCCAATTAGATCCCCCTCCTTGCGTCTGCGCTTTGGTCGACGCAGCGATCCCAACTTACCCCAAATGCGACGCACCGCCTACGATGATATGCTCGAGCGTGAACTGACCCTCAACAGCCAGCAGGTGAACAAACCAGCTTCCGGCTATGATGCAGTGGTATCCGATGACTATGATGCAGCCTTCGAGCGGATGGTGCGTAAGCCTCAACGCCTACGCTGGGGACGCAGTATCATGTCTGGCGCTGTGGATCAGGACAAGGTAATTTGAGGTTCCTAGAAAATTAAATTTAAATTTGGAATAAAGTGAAAATGGAATAGAAGAAATATATTGAAGCAGCAGCTTGAAGATTCAATAAGACAAAAACTTTGACTATTCCACATTACTCCACAGCGTGAACGGGATCAGTTGGAACGCGAATGGCTTAAGTGGCAGGAGATGACTCGCATGCTGTTGGCTCTGCAACAACAATACGAAAACTCGGCCACCGAACGTGCTGCCAATTCTGTCGAGGACACCGAAGAGGAGCAGGATGAGAATAACTCGGAGTATCAGTTCCAGCGGGAGACCCGCAAACCAATGCGTTTGCGCTGGGGACGCAGCACTGGCAAAGCGCCAGCCGATCCGAAGGTGGGTTAAAAGTGGAGATAATTTGTCCATTCAGTGATTCTCATGATTCTTCTCTTTCTCAGATGCCGCTGGCTGCTGAGACTGCGTCGGTGGCGCCCAAATCGGAGAACTAAATAAAAAATATCTGCTGTAAAATGGAAAGGAAACGGTACAAAGGACAATGGCAACAAAATAAATTTATGGAAAAATTACACAAATTAGCAAAGATTATTTATTTTCAACATTTAACAAGAGGAAAGTTTTTTTTTTGTTGGCATTTATGTTAGGCGCAGGAAGCTATGGACATCGGCTAAGGAATACATACATATATACCATATCTTATATACTGATATATACATAACCAATTTAAAACTTGTGCAGCTATTTACTAAAGTGTATTGAAAAGTGAAGGCAAATTACATACCCAAAGAAAATTAATATATTCAATAAAAACGATTAAATGTATACATATATATATGTAATTTTTAGTTGTCATTTAAATTTTGTTGTCTTAAAAATTTCTTAAGACGGTAGAGGCTAAATTTTGTGTTGTTTTAATTTTTTTAAATGGTTTAATTATAGAACGCGTTTTTTTTAACTAACCAAACTAAAGTCCCAAAGCGATTATCCAAGCGCAAGCTCAAATAAAAAATAAAAAAAATCAATCGAAATATCAATATTTATGTATATAAATGGCTACTGCAAAAGAAGTTTTTAAAATGAATGAAAAACAAATTATAACAAATTAATCAGATGGAATGAATAGCATTTTAAAGTTTAAACCAAATTTATTTTGCTTAAATTTTAAGCATATTCAATTAAAATTACGATAAAAAAAATGTTTAGAAAACATTTTAAATGGCCCCCGAAAGGTGTATTACTGCAACAATTGTTATATTCTGTGTGCTATAAAGAAAATTATACACATATATCTATTACTATATTAAATGAGTATATAAAATACTAGATACACTTATATTGCATATATATATATAAAAAAAAAAAGAATATTTGTCTACTAAATTTATTAAACTCTATTGATGTATTTTTAAAACTTAAATAAATATTAAAAATTGCTAAAATGATGACAAAAGAAAATATAAAAAATATCAAAATTGATCGGTAACAATAGAAACCATTTTTTTAAGTACAAATATTTTGTATATTTTATTTACACCATCACTGAAAGTATGACAAACATTTTCATTTGATTGATTAAAGCCACAATTCATTTAATATCAAATTTAAAAATATATATGTTAGGAAGTCGGATGCAGGATCAGCAATTTTAAGAAAATTAAAGCTGTTTCTCAATGTCGCAAGCGATATAAATAGAAGTATTATATGAATATATGCATATAGAAAAAACCTTTAATAAAATGTAAATAAAATGCAGTATTCTACACACGAAATATTTTACCCGAAATAAAAGTACATACTATATACAACAAAAAAACGGTATAATAAATGATGAAACTCCGCAAGGAGTTGCCAACAAAATATTGATTTGTGTTATTTACATTTTTTCAGGTGATGATTTGGGACCTGAGCTGCTAAATTTCCATGTACTGCAGACCCATCAAAGATTTTAAATGGCAATATACTTATTCACTTTAAATGTTTATGAGTAATTGTGTCTGTGAAACAAAATGGATGCCTATAATGAGTCACAGGATCTTCATAATATTTAGGGATTTTACGAAATTTTAAGTTTTTCAAATACAGAAATCTAATTTTAATTTAGTAGTCTAGGTAGAACTCTTGCTTAGGGGCATCCGGATATTTCCATTAAAGTACTTCAATAAAGGATTTTATACGAGTTACCCTAATTAATCTAGCAGCTGGCAATGATTTAAGATGGAAAATATACCTCGTATAAACGAATGTCGTTACATATCCAAAGTACTTAAATGAAATTATCCCTGACTACCATTTATTGGTAGTAGCATTAGTTACACGTAAACGGCTTCGTCATTAGTGATACTATTAACGAAGTTGCTCTATTAAAATTTGTGCTCCATAGAATTACACAAATACCTCTGCATGCAACGTGTTGTCAATTCAAACTGCTTGCAACGTGTTGTCAATTCGAATTTTACTGAAATTCTCTTCATTTCAATGTTATCTACATGATTTCCACACGAACAAACTAATTCACTCAAATGAAAATTCGCATTCATAATTCAATCATGCAAGTTGAGCATCACTTTGAGTGCATTCCTGCAAAACTATTCTTACTTTTTGTGATATTTAAAATCGTTTGAAACTGAAATACTGTAAAGGAATTTGTTTGTATTCCTTAATTTGTTGACTAATGCAAAATGTTACACCTGTAGAGAAAATGAACCGGGATTATATACATAATCAGCAGCCATGTTTGTCACAACTTTAACAGCATAGTTAACTGGTGCGAAAACCACCAAGGAACCCCATCAAAATACCAACAATTATCAAGTTCGTAAGCCCCCTGCTTGCGCCAACAATTAAGCAACAAATGTAAAACGAACATTAAAATAAAATACAAAATAAACAAATGCCAACACAGTAAAACGAAATGAGAACTTCCTGTTCATTATGACTGAGGTAAAATGCTGCTAACAACATCCTGGAGTGTTACGACCAAAGACAAACAAGGCCAGGACTTTTCGCTTATACCTGTTGTTATTTTGCTTAACTCCATCTCTGCTGATAATTAACCCTTCAACTGGAAATATGTGTAATCCGTAAATGTGCCTCAGCACCTGTCACACACATATTTGTAATTTCCAAAAATGGCACTCATTTATTTTTAAGCCAGTAATTGCAGTTGATGTTGCCAACATGAATATGCACTCAATTATAAAGCTAGCAAAAATGTCAATTTTAATTTTTGTTAATATTATAGAATATTTTTTGCCTCATCCACTCCATTTATGTGCCATGCTTAAATTAAACTGCAATTTTCATTGGCGATTATTTATATTTATAATAATCATACTTTAGAAAAAAAATTTGACACATTCTCAATTTAATTTATTTATCTATACTATGTAAAAGTTTTATTTACGGACAGTTTTTGGTTAAAGCTATACAAAAAATGCTTGTGGAAATTCTAATGTGATAATTAAAGTGTGAACGTTAAACACTTAATAAATCCAATTAAAAAATATAAAACCATTAAAAATTTACTGTAATTACTTAACAATTAAAGCTTCAAGTTTGTTTGAGTTAAATACACTCAACTGATTCATTAAATACAACATATAAAAGTATATCTATTAAATAGCTGCTTAAAAAGACGACTTTTTAACTTTTCAAATCGAGTTATATCACTGCCTAACAGTTTATTTGTATGAATCTTCATATATATATTTAGTAATGTGGTAATTTTTGAATACATTTAAGTAATGCAAGTATAACAAATACAATTAAAACAAACCAGTCGAAAAGCCGACAGAAAACAGAAGTGGTTAGAAAATGTAACTTAAACTTTGCTGCTAATGTCAAAAGTTTGATGAAGCTATTCAAATGTTATGCGAATCGCTTGTTATTGTTGGTGTTGTGCTTTGTACTTTGTACTTAACAAATATTTATGCAAATAATATGCAATTACACACATTCAAACAGACACACACACACACGCAACCACAGAGCAGGCAGATGCGTGAAAGCGCTAAGCAAACTGCAAACTTTTCAGCACACATGCAGCACAAACGTGTCAAAGACATACACACAGTGTGTGTGTGTGTGTGTTCGCGTGTTGTGTGTAGACAGCAAGGAAGCAACAACTTAAGTCTCTAACCAGTCACCACAAACAACTGACAAAGTAAACAGAGGCGTGTTTAAACCAGCTATTGAAACGGGAGCAGCATATGCATTGAAAACGCGACAGCCTCAAAAGCAAAAAAGATCCGAATTAAGTCAATGCTTTTTGTCGAGACACTGCTTACTCGGTAAAAATATAAATTAATATACATTTTTAGGAATTGCATATCAGTTCGAACTTCTTCTAATATGAAGTGACAGCATAGATAATTATTATAATTTTTCTTCAGATGAAAATGCACATAGATTAATAGACTTTTAACGATCCATTTTCGTAAGACTTCCTCAATTTAACATTAACATTTAATTTAAGTTCATTTTCATCCTTCTGTTAAAATAACATTTATGCTCAGATTGACCACGATTATATTATATTATATTACAATCTATTATATTATATTATATACTTTATTATTATTTAAAAAAAACCTAACCAAATAAAGGGTTATATTTTTCATATCAATTTTATCTCAATATTTTTGGTTAGTCAAACATAAAATAAAAATAAACACATTTTATGAACAGCGGATCCAGCAAAGCAGCGAAAAACAAAGAAACTGACTTTAACAGCAGCATCCGTTTTGTCAATCTGCCTCCATCTGTGTCAACAAAATGAACATGGCCTACAAAACTAATGCGCAAGTTTTGCAAAAGCTGAAAACAAAGTGGCAACAAAATGCACATTTAAAATGGGAGAGGTGTAATAAAAGTTTGTCATTTACTGGTTTAACCAGCAAAAAAATTAAAACAAAACAGCAAATGGATTAAATTTTACCATATTTATATCTTCTTTAATTAAAAACAGTTAATTTTGTTTTTTAAAGCCTAAGAACAATTTTAAGGTATGAAGATTCTTTTGGGAGAAGGACTATAAGCATAAAAATTACCACAATTATGACTGTGTAAAACAAGTAAATTGTTAGATACTTGTGTTGTGGGAATACTGTGATTAAGGAAAATTCAGTGTGTGTGTGTGTGTGAGTGTTTGTGTGGTGGTGACAATAGTAATGCTAAATAAATTTGCTAACTTATTCCTTAACTTGTCTTATAATAATGTTTTCCAGATCATCCTGTTGTTCGAGGCGGTAACTCTTTTCATTTGCCAAATGTAGAATAGCATAAAACGCCAGCGACGGCGACAACGAATCAGCTGTTTTTGGTGTAAGAATATTGGGTAGCTCATTGTAAACACCCTTAAAAGTGGCCATGCCTTTGGCATAGTGCTCCTGATTCGCTTTCGGGTGTGTCGGGTCCGGTGTGTCCTTATCGACGGTATTCAATAGTTGCTTGTGAAGTAAGGAATTGCAGCTGCGCTTAAGATTCTTCATGTCAACAACCTTAGCACGTTTGGCAAAAGGCACAATGACTTTGGTAACCTGTATGGGATGAGAATACATAATATTAGAAACAGTAATAAAGACAGAAATGAAATATATGAATTCTTAATTCGGAGATTTCAACACTCACTTGAGTTGGTGCCCCCTCAAAGTCGGTGGCTATCTCGAGCACCGTATCATTGCAGTGGCGTTGCGTTGCGTTCAACTGACTAAAATTGCCACACGCAGCCGACTCAGGGTCCAGAAAGCTATCGCCGTTGTCACCATCAGCACTGGGCACTTGCATGCTGCTCACATTCATGTGCGAAGGCGAATGAGGCGTATCCGCATCAAAATGATCATTGTCAAAGAGCTCAACATCGTCGGCAATATCACCGGCACTTGCATTCGCATCGATATCCATTTCGCCATCATCATCATCATCATCAGGGACACCAAATCGTCGGCTAACTTTTATGCTCGGTGCATAATCGTATTTGTAGAAATAATTGGGCTCAAATTCGTATTTGGTGGGCAGCATCAGCTTGCGGGCATCCCAGCGCTTTTGATAATTGGCCTTGCGTAGTTTCGTGTTGGCATCCAGAGCCTGAAATAGACTTTCCGTGTACACGCCAAAGTTGAGCTGTTTGCTGCGTCTCTTTGCCGCCTGCAGAGCAGCGCGACGTGCTCGTGACGCGGCTGCTGTGGCACTGTTGCTGCCACCGGCTGAAATATTGTCCAGCACATTGCTCTGACCAATGGTGCTGCGTGCTCGCGTCCGCTTGAATTTCCAATGTGATGGTCCCGCCCAGAACTGTGAGATCTTATCCATGGGCCTGTAGGAGTACTCCAGTTTCGAGCGGCCATCAACGGGTCGAAGATCGTCGATGAGCACCGGCTTATTGCGCAACGCACGACAGTGATTCAACGCTGTACGTTCTTCGGCTGTTAGCTCCTCGACCTCCTCAATGAAGTCCACCGGCATAATAGTTGTCGCCGGCCCATCGAGTTCCGGCATGGGCTCGCACTCGGCATTGATGTCAAAGGCCATAGATAGCTCGTTTGGATTGTCATGAAAGTCATCCGCATTATCCACGCCATAATCATCAGTCTCTGTTATCTGCTCGGTAGCCGGTTGTTCGTTCGCATTGGTCGGATTGGGCGCATCGGTAATGATGTAACCGGAGTGCAACGGACGCAACTTCAACTGTTGATCGTAGCGTCGCAACTTTATGGCCCACTCGGCACTGACCAGCGACTGAGTGTCCAAGTTTTTGATCTCCGGATCCACTGAGATGTAATCTTTCACCTCAGTCGGCAGCTCTTCTGAGTTCCAAAACAGATAATTTGTACGCAATCGTAGCTCCGAGTTTACCGTGGGCAATATATTATGCATAAGCCTATTTGACGCATTTATGGACCCCACTGTCGAATTGAGTTTACCAAATACCGGATCCTGCAGTGGTGCAGTGTCCAAACGTGCATTCAGCGTCTCCTTGTTCTTGGTCACCGTGGCTTTGCGTGTACGCTTCTTGGGTGCCTTTGGTGCGGCTGCCTGTGACGGTTCAATGTCAGCAGCTGTTCCACCTTCTGCATTGCCAGCAATGCTATCGTCGCGATCAGCGGCCTCATTCAGCTGCTGTTCTGTCAGAGTGCGCGCATTAAGACCCGCTGACATGCGCATTGCATCTAGATAAATGGAATCCACACGCAAGCCATACACCTTTGAAGACGCCTCCAGCGAAGAGCCAGCCATCTAAAAATTTAATAAAAAAAAAGAGCAGAGTATCGGTTATCCACTGGAAAAAGACACCTTATTATGCATACCTTAAAGTTGCTAAGGGTCTTGTGATGTCGATCGAGCAACGACGAGAGCGTATCGATCAAGGACAAACTCCATGCATTGTCCCGGCTAAGTTTGTTGCCGTTATAGATCTCCAAGCAATTGCGTATTGTTTCATTCTCCTCGATCGACTCCAAGACACTGCTCTCCCGGGGCCGTGCTTCATTCAACAGTGTGCGGCGACGTGCCTCGCGTCGTTCGGCCTCGTCGTCGTTCACCTTGGTGGTGAGGTCGCGCAGCATACTCTCACGGTGGCTGCCCACCGCTGAACGACGCAGTGGCGTCTCCGAACGCGGTAACGTCATGATCTTCAAATCTATAAATCTGCTATTCCAAACCAAAACACACAAAACTATACCGTTTCACTTTTAATAAAAAAACAGCGAGTGAAATAAAGCAACTGACAAAAGAAGCTGAATCCTCTCGTTGAAAATAAGTTTTTCCAAATGTTGCCGTTCGTTAAATTTAAGTTAATTATTTCCTTTTCTCTTGTTGTTCAGTTTTCTTTTATGCCTCTTGTTTCGGTATTATGCTTGTATTGGTAATAGTTTACAGTTGCTTTCAAACGACGCCGCAATCTAGGGCTGCAGCAACCTATCGATACTTTAGTGTTGAACAATTGCACGTTGGGGTAGATCGTTCAACATTATCGACACACGAAGTTATATCTTATAAACGCCATAAATTATAAAAAAAGCAATGCCTGTAGTTGCACAAATATTTTTAAATGAAAGCTCGATTTTGAATTCTTATTTTAAAGTATATTAGTCAATCGACAATATACTACACTTTTATATAGTCACATATAGGTTTACGGCTAGCTCCGTTTCGATCAATATTTCTATGAGAGCTTTATGAATGATAAATACTCTGATCTAGTATAACGTTTACCAACACTTGACAGTAACATATCTTTGCAGCCCTCGATGGCGGCAATCCGACGCTGAACAAGGGTCATGCATACATACATCTGACCGTCGTCGTGCGCAGCTCAGGAGCATTGTTGTGTTTTGTGTAAAAAAAAGAATAGTTTAAAGTTAATTTGCGATCGCAGCAATAATTTAATGTAAACTATTTGTAAATGTAGTGGCGCGCTTATGTGTACAATTAAGTTAATTCTCGTTCTGTGTGTTTACACGAATATTCGTAAATAACTGCACATTCGCATTGCGCAGCGAATTTAACGGGCCTTGAAACAGTTATAGCGATAAATAACAGGAAGTGGAATATAAAATTAAAGCAAGATGGCCCGTGACACGCAGGGCACACAGGGCACCCAAAGTCAGGCGTCCAACATTTGGACACAGGTCGAGAGCCAACCGATGGAGAATATCGTATGGGGTCGACTTTATGGAAAGAATATTAAAATCAAGTCCCTCGGTACGAGCATCAAGCCATACAAAATTATTTATACGCATTCGTCCTTTTGTGTTGGTAACTGTTGCACTAAACTTACATGTTATTATTGTGTTTTTTGTATTGGCGTTTTATTAAACTTTTGTCAATGTGTAAAGAAATCAGATAAGAAACCTATGTCTCATGTAATAATTATTTGATTTTATCAGTTCAATTTGCTTTTTAAAATTATAAAGCTTGCAGAAAATGTAAATAGATAAAAGCTAAATGTAAAATTTAAAATTCACTGAATTTAATAAAAAAAATTTCTTTAGTATTTTTTGTGTCGATTGAATAAATAAATATTCTCTAAGATAATCGTATACAATATTCTTCTTTATTTTTAGACTTAAACAACGATCAATTTTCAGCAGGACGTGGAGAAATAAATGATTTAATATTGACGCTTAATGATTTGCCTGAGAAAATCTTATCGCGCATATCCAAAGTGCATTTTACCATAAAGCGTGAAAACTGTGATCTAACAAATCCGGTTTATATACAGGTAGGCAGCCAAAACCGTGCACCAAAAATAATAATACAATAAATGAAATTTTATTTGCAACCCCCTAGGATCTATCTCGGAATGGTACTTTTGTGAATGGTGAAAAGATTGGCACAAACAAAACGCGCATTCTACAAAATGACGACATCATAGCGCTCTCGCATCCCACCTACAAGGGTAAGTTCTGTTCCAGATTCAAATTTCTCCAGCATTTACATTTCGTACCTGTTTCTATTGTTTTAGCTTTTGTCTTCAAGGATCTTAGTCCAAATGAGGCAATTGGCCTGCCGATGGAAATTACTGGTACCTATTATATAAATCGCAAACTTGGCTCAGGTGCCTACGGACTGGTCAGGCTAGTTTATGATCGACGCACTTGCGAACAATTCGCCATGAAAATTGTTAAGAAAAATATGCTCGAAGTGAGCGCGCATCCCAACAACAATCTCAACGATCCGGAGCGTGTGCTAAATGAGGCTAAAATTATGAAGAATCTTTCGCATCCATGCGTGGTGCGCATGCATGACATTGTCGATAAACCGGACTCCGTTTATATGGTGCTAGAGTTTATGCGCGGCGGCGATTTACTAAATCGCATTATCACCAAAAAACTACTCAACGAGGATACATCCAAATTGTATTTCTATCAAATGTGCCATGCAGTTAAATATTTGCATGATAGAGGTGAGTAAATTATCTTGCGAGCTTCTTTTTTATAATTAAAGCTGTAGAAAAAGATGATCTGAGCCTAATATATGTTCTACCCATATCTACCCCCTCGCTACATTTTTGGGCCTACGATGCCCAGAAATAAGTTAAAAAATTTTATACAAATGCATGTGTTGGTTTGACGAAAGAATTCCCAAATGAGTGATTTAAAATATAACAAACTTTTAACTAATCATATTTCGTAGGTATTACCCATCGCGATCTGAAGCCAGACAATGTGCTGCTGGAGTCCAACGATGAAGATACGCTGCTTAAGGTATCTGACTTTGGGCTAAGCAAATTTGTGCACAAGGATTCAGTTATGCGTACGCTATGCGGCACGCCCCTTTATGTAGCTCCAGAAGTGCTCATTACTGGTGGACGTGCATCCTACACCCAAAAAGTTGATATTTGGAGTCTGGGTGTGGTCCTCTACACATGGTAAGACAATGCATTTTTGTTAACTCTCAGCTACAAGCGTTTAAACTAAACTGATTATTTGCAGCTTGAGTGGCACTCTGCCCTTTTCGGATGAGTACGGGTCACCGGCTGGAGAGCAAATTAAAAAAGGCAAATTTCGCTTCCGACATCCCGCCTGGCAGAGTATTTCTCAGCGTGCCAAGTTGCTAATTAATCAGATGCTCATTGTGGATCCCGAGAAGCGACCCTCAATCGATGCTGTGCTCAAGTGCAACTGGCTGCGGGACACATCGGTTCTTCAAAAGGCTAATCGGCTTATGAAGCTGGAGGATATGGAGATCGGTGAAGCCGAAAATAATTTTCTAGAGCCGCCCACTAAGCGGCGGCGGCAGTGATAGCGCCTCAGTGCACACTAGCTAACGTGAAAAAGTTTTAATTTTCTGGAAAAATTAATCGACAATTTTTTTCCCAGCGAAGCAGGAAAAGCCGCCATTTAACTTTAATCCTTTAAAAGTATTTTTTCTACGTTTGTTTTTTTTACGTATTGTTTAGTGTAAGTTTTTCAGTTGCGTCTCGTACAACGTTGTTAAAAAGATAAAACCAAAATATTATTATTGCATTTATTGACGGAATTATAATTTAAACATAATTATAAATAATTGTACATAAATAAGATGACTTGAACGGTTGTTGCCTATTTGAAGTAAAGAGATTATTGTTGTCTTATAACTGAATTCATTCCCATTCTACTACTTTAAAGGGTCATGATTTTCAGATTAAGTTTTCCAGCACCAGGACCAGGAAGTGTTAATTGCAACTTGCCTGTCATATATATTATATATATTTATAAACGTAAATAACTTTTGTGGATCAAGACAATCCTTAACTTAAAACTAATACAACATTGTTGTCTTTGGAAAAAAGAAGTATATTTCATTACAAAGCATGGTTTTAAAAATACTTAGCTAGTAATATTTTTTAAATAATATATATTTATTTTATGTAGCCTAAAAAAGCGCAGTTATATAAAAAACAAATATATAAGAAGTTAGAAATATTGTGTTCTATAGCTTATGTGTGGCGAATTTGCGGCCGTGTCCAATTGTGATTAGTGTCGAATCATCCTGCCAAACTGCATCCGTGTGCCGTGTGTGGGTATCCTCGTTGGTGTAAACAAATTCGTGCTTGTCGCCAGCCACTTTGGCAATCCTTACCGCAACGGGCTGGTTACTCATGGCTGCCAAATGGGGGCTGAAAGGAAATCTTTTAAGTTTAGACTTCACTAGATTTTACAATTTAGTTTACCCATTCACGAGCAGCTGCGACACATGCCCCTCATTGAAGTAGGCATCTGTTTGCTGCAGCTTGCGTGGCACACGTATATCCACTGTATGCACATTGCCATCATAGTCGCCCAGATAAATATAATTGTCACCCTGCAACTCACTGGGCGTTGACCAAGCTGCACAACTGAAACTCAGCAAATGTGTCTTGTCCTCATAGAGACAACTGGAAGCGGGCAAAGTGGCACGCAAATCCCAGAGACGCGCACAGCCACCACGATCACAGGTGATGAGCTGTGAAGCACTTATGGCCGATGTGGCCAAGCCTGTTAATTTATTTGTATGAGCTGCGCTTGCGCGATAAATGCTACACAGATCAGCGCCGGAGAGATCCCAGACCTGCAAAAGAAAGCAATTTAAAAACAATAAGGTACCGTGTCTACCAAACTTACATTGAGCGTGTTATTCAGACAGGTGGAGACCGCTTGCTGTGGTCGCGACTTGAAAACGCACAGCTGATTTATAGGCGCTTTGTGCGCCGTATCCTCGCCGATGAGAAACAAGCAATATGGCTCCTTCGGATCTCGCACGGAAGAGTATGTCGACCACGCCTGGAGTCGTGCATCTCCCAAGGCCACCAGCAGAACATTGTTATCCGCGTAGCGCAATATATTAACGGTGTATTCACATTGCAGCTTGAAATCAGCATTGTCCACTGACATGTGCTCCGTTTGACTGAAGCCAAAGAGCATGCCCCACCATTGGACACCATCACGATGATTGGTGGCGAGCGCCACATGTTGCTTCTCATTAATGGAGATGCTGTCGAAGCAGTCGTGCAGGCGAGGAGATAAATTATCAAGGCGCGCATTCATGTCGGCAACATTCAGATTGGGATAGTCCACATTGACAGCCAGTTCCATTGCCGGTGGTGGTTGGTGAGCGGCAGGCGTTTGGTAAGTTACAGAACTGCGTTGTGGAAACATAATTGCTGATTCAAATATTATCCGCGGTATCAGAAAATATCAAGTTCAATACAAGCGCGTGCCGGCAAAAAAAACAACACGCTAGAAATGTGGAAATATTGATTGCCATTAGTTATCGATTGTATCACAGGAATAGCAATGTATATCGATATAGACCTTGTTGCCCTAAATACTGTTAGTTCAAAATACTCTTGATTACCGGCAATTTTTAAATTCTATCTCGTTTGGAAACATACTTTGGTAATGTATGAATGATGCTGAATTTTTTTGAGGGCCAAATTTATTTATATATGCGAGAGCTAGAGAATACCCTCGATGTAATACTTATGGTTTTGACATTGTACAGCACTTACCTATCGTCCGAAATACTCATTGCCGCAATTCTGGTAGTACTCCGAGCTGACATTACATTACATTAACAGTAAACAAAATGTACGCCAACGCGACAGACGTGTTTGCTCCGTGATTCTAGCAATAATTGAGTTTGCACTTTTTATGCGGAGAGGCCTACGCTACAAATAGCTCACAATGACAAAACATACAACTGAAAACTTAAACAATCATTCTTGAACGGTGCACAAGAAAGACGCAAAAAACATTTAATTAAGCCAAGTTGCATGCAACACTGAAAAGAAACAGGAACAGGCAACATGTAAACAAAGAAATCCGATAACAAAATAAATGCATTCAATAGAAATTGCATATGTATATGTAAATTGAAGCAATTATGCAAACAGTCTCAACATTAGCTGATCAAATTTGGCTAACAAAAATAAATTATAAATAAACAAAAAAGTCGGTTCAACAATCAGGAAAAAAAATAAATAACAAAAACTCTAAACAAAATAAAAGAAAAACACTCAAATTAATTCTATCAACTACAAGTTAACTCAACATGGACACGGGCAATATTATGGACATTTATGCAATTTATTTATTCCGACCCGGAAGTTCGCCCGTTGATTGGTGCGAGGGCAATTATTTAATATCATCGAATATTGCTGAGTTCGTCAACACGGTGCGTATGTGTAATAAATACATATATATTAATATATATATATGTAAATAAATATCATTGCCTTGACAAAGGAATTACGCTGTAAGCCAACAACTGTAAGCCACTGTAAACTGCAGTTATTTATTCTTTGTAACTTTTTTTTACCGCATTTCATTAACTGCGGCTTTCATTCAATTTCTTAAGCTATCTGCGTAGATGCCTAAGCAAATGTTAATGCGTAAATTTTGCATTTCGTCATATTTATCACAGCAAACCGAAGGCTCTTGCCATTTTATATGTCATGAGTAACTGGCTTTGTCGTGATTCCTTTGTCTAAATCCCAGTATGTGTGTAATCTGCTTTATACCCTGCACCCATTGAATATGGCCAAAAAGGGTATAATTAATTTGTGCAACCGTAGGAAGCATCTTCGACCACAAACCATATATACATCTTTTCTTGATCAGCATCAAAAGTCGAGCTAATTTTCCATATATATAGAATTTTCTTCAATACGAGGTATAATTTAGTCGACTTCTCTCTCCTAAATAAAACTTGTTATTAGTTTTGCTTTTGAATCTTTTGTTCAGTTCTTATCATATTATTAGAAATCAGGACACCAAACAATAATAACAAATAATATTGCCTTCAATTTAATTACAAGATTAGTTTTATTCCATTTTACTAGTGTTATTGCACTTTTATTTATATATATAATTTATAATCATCGAATTTTAATGTAGATGATAATGTTTTTACATACATGGGCTAATAAATTAATTAGATTTTGGTTGATATTAAAAGTGCTAAAAGTACGTTAAATAGAAAATAGATATATAAATTTCATGTTTTAACTGCAATATTATTTAAACTTGTTATGTATTATTCTAATTAGAACACAATTTTGTATTTTTCTTCTCGTATATATTTTGATTAATGACTGCTCTAATTTCACACGATCTATCATAATATAATATTATGTTCAATATACGTAAATGTGGACGCTCCGTCAAACCGATAAGAAAAGTAATTTATAGATTAAATGCAGTTTTATTGAACCTATTATATCACTATACAAACACAGGCTGAACTCTTGTTTGTTCTAAATATGTTCGACATTATTTGGCTTAAAAACTAGTTATTTTTTGTTTGATATATTTAAATGTGATTCTGATAAAATAAAAAATAAATTGATTTGGGGTTTTCAATATGCTTTTAATATAATGAATATCCCATGATTATGTTGATATACATTCAATTGTTATTGCTTAATTAACTGCAATCTGCAATTTGTGAATGATAATTAGTTAATGAACTACTTTTAGGTCATTTACTGAATTGCTTTTTCTGTCGACTTTCTCTGTGACGTGTTGCACTTAAATTTATGTTGATTCTTATTTTCTCAACTTGCATACACAAAGTGTATTTAATTTTTTTTGTATGCTTTTTTTTTTGTTTGGCCTGGCGTACTCATTTTATTAATTAAGTGTGTTTTGTCGCACACATCTTTTGACTCATTCTTTGTTGCCCTGTTTCGTGTTGTTTAAGTAAAACGAATTACAAATTGTAAAAAATGTTTTAATGTGCTTCAACAAATGACATGACAAACCTTTCGACACACACTAATTCCTCAGTAAATGGTTAATTCACTTGACATGATGGTAATTATGGTTCAAAGGTAGCAGTCCCAAAATTAAAAAAAAATATATTGTGGCTACTTCAATGGGAGAATTAACATATTATATATGTGTAAAGTTGTTGGGGCTAGTATATTGCTAAGTTTGTTGGGCCTATTAATTTATACAGTTGAAAATATTTTTAAGTAATATTTTATTGAAGCAATATAGAATGCTATATAAAATTTGTATTTTTAGTTAATTCATATTTGTTATATAATCAATAATTTATATATGCTAAATAAAACTCTTTGTTTTTGCAGTTCAGCAACTTTCTATTCATTCTACTGCCGCCAGTATTAATTGTGCTGTTTAAGGAATACGGACGATTTGTCACACCCGGAATACATTTGCTATGGGTGTTGCTTATTGTGGTGGGTCTGAGTTCCATGTACTTTCATGCCACGCTCAGTTTGTTGGGTCAACTGCTCGATGAACTGGCCATTCTGTGGGTGTTTCTAGCCGGTTTCTCGCTCTTCTATCCCAAGCGCTACTATCCAAAGTTCGTAAAAAACGATCGGTAAGTTCTTTTAACTAATGAAAATAAAACAAAAGAATGATAAGCTCACAAAACACTTTTGTTGGCATTACAGCAAAGCCTTTAGTTGGCTCATGTTACTGTCGGCCATTATCGCAACGGCTCTTTGCTGGTGGAAGCCGATTGTTAATGCCTTTGTACTGATGCTCATGGGTGTACCGACAATGATAATGCTCTACACTGAGCTGCAGAGGTATGATATCAGTTGCACTTGCTTGCTTTGAATGATAAGTCACACAAAGCCAACTATGGTCGTCCATTAATCAAACAAACTATATCTATTTCTATATATGTACAAACACATTTATACAAATCATTCAATTCTTATCAATTATTTTTTTTGTCATTTTCTTGTTTCTATCCACCGTGGAAAGGTAACATTTTTTATTCCATATACATATGCTTATAAGATATATTGACATTTCCGTTCACATTATCGTAATTAGTTTAACGAGTCAAAGTTCAGTGAAATTTTTTGCCATATCTTATTGAAACTGGTCATCGATCTAATGCATATAAATGACGGATTGATCAACGATTAACAATTTTGGAACTTAGTAAGTTTTTGTGTAGCATAAAACAAATAATAATTTAAAAAAATAAATAAGACTCACAAATAGTCAGTTTAGTCGTCATATAAGAATTGGTAGAGAAGAACTTATATTTCGAGAGACAACAGCTGTCACATAAAGTGATCCAGTTCAACTCCTATAGCAAACCAATAAGGAAGATATTCCAAATTTTTAAAATATGTCGTAATAACTGAAAAATTGCACTAACCGACGAGAAGTAAGGGCTTATCGAGATTATGTATAATATATGTAATCACAGAGATATATTAAAAGGTTAATATTGTTTCAAATTATTACAAAAAAAAACTGAAATACTCAATCATAAGTCTCTTAAATTCTAGTGGTCTTTTCAGTGTCACTTGAGCGTCATATCAAACTGATATTATTTATGACTTATTAATAATTTTAATCCATGTAATGTCATACATTTTATTATCAGCATTGTGGTATAGCTTAAAGTTCTAAACGTGACATTCGTGGCAATTTAATTGCGAAAACAAAAATAAAATAGATAAATCAAAGTAATATTTTATTCTATATTTATGTATTGAATGAACTCATATTTTTTATTTATATATATTTATGGCGCTACTGTATGTTTATTTAGTTTTTATACTATTTAAAAATGCCAGCCCACTGTTAGTTTTCAATATTAAATCATTTTATATGCTTAGGTAATTAATATTTAGTACTCGCTACATGTAAACATAAATTTCCAATAATTTAGACAACAGGTGTGCCTAAGTTAATCGTTGTTTTAATTAGAAAATCTTTTAAATTGTTAGATTTAAACTGAAGCTTAAGTATCATCTAGAATCATAACTCATTTTTCATGTTTTCATCATAGGTTCAACATTTCTTCAGCACTTGTTAACCGTATACAAATTTAAAAACTATTTAAATTATATTTTCTTTGATAGAGTTCGAGATCAGCGAGTTTATCGTTTGGGATTGCGTGCCACAACCGTTTGGGGCGTGGCCGTTTTCTGTTGGATCAACGATCGGCTGTTTTGTGAGGCCTGGTCCTCCATCAACTTTCCGTATTTGCACGGTTTTTGGCATATATTAATTTTCATTGCTGCCTACACGGTGCTAGTTTTGTTCGCGTATTTCTATGTTGAGTCCGAGCTGCCACAGCGCCAGCCACTGCTCAAGTATTGGCCAAAGAATGAATTTGAGTTTGGCATACCGTTCATATATATAGGAAATCCAGGTAAGACACTGCGGAACTCTATTTAAGCTCAACAACGACTACAAAAAACAACAATTGCCTTCATAGACCAAAAATAGAAATAACTTAACCAAAAAAAAAACTAAAACGTAAAATGCTTTAGTTAGTTGGTAAATTTGTAATTTAGTTTTTAGTACACAATCAATTTTTAACTAGTTGTCAATTTGTATTTATTATTAAATTCGTAGCTAATTTGTTGGATTGTGGTTAAGTCTGTAAAAGCGTAAAGCCCTTGTGAATTTTAGAAATGCTTAGGATTAATATATAGGCATAATGTATACATAAAATATATGTATATAGTACTACCTTTAGTTGTGCACACATATCCCAATTATTTCAATCCTCTTATATGGGTTCAGTCAAGTATTATTTACTTTATAAAAAAAACTCGTTTTACAATCTGTACAAACAGACTGTGATACATTCAAATGACTCATGAAACTTGAGATTCCCGACAAAACGAGAATCTTAAACAAATGGCTTTCATTTGGGGTCAAAGGCACGAACATCTTTTTTATATTTATTTAATTACTTGACTGCACTCATATGGTAAGCAA
Organism: Drosophila dives; assembly: GCA_035042365.1. Lineage (NCBI taxonomy): Eukaryota > Metazoa > Arthropoda > Insecta > Diptera > Drosophilidae > Drosophila > Drosophila dives. The sequence goes on along the minus strand of JAWNLJ010000037.1, from coordinate 53,819 downwards.
TCTAATATACACCAGTAAAAAACAACAATGCATCCCACTTTACTAATCCACTCACTTTCCGTTGGCATAATTGCAAAAGATTCCATGCCCACTCTTAAATGCCCATTTCATTGCTGATTCCACAGATTCAAAAGATTGGCGTATCTACTGCAGCCTATACTTGCAACATATCGACACAACAGGCTAAAGTTCAGTAAAAACTATTCTGATTTCTCTTTAAATCTATGCTTAATTAATTATAGTTAAAAATTATGAGATAGTTTCATTATCTTAATTAAAGGTTATTATATACAGCAAAAGTTACTCGAAACTAGTTTGTTACAAAGTTTCTTAAAAAGTTGATAAAGCAATGACTTCCCGAAATAAATGTGTTTGGTGGTTATTTTGTTAAGTTTTAGCATAAGGAATATCAAGAGTTAAATGACTTTAACAAAAACAAATGTTCTCCTTTTAATAAAATATAATTACTGCGTTTGTCTGGTTGTTCAAGAATGTCGATAAATATAGTGCATATAGCAAAGCAATTTCTTTGTGTGAACTTAAAAAGGAAATTATATCTTAAATAATATGCTTATCTGCCAACTGCGAGCTCACTAAGAAAGTATTGTTATTTGTTTGGAGTAATTAGAATAGACAACGTGATATATATTAGTGTTGCAGCTAATGCCTAAGCAATAAAAAGAAATAAAATATATATATCGAAATACATACATACATATAAGCGTATGAAGTAAGTTATGAAATGAACTAATTAGCTTACCTGTCCAACAAACAATTAAATACATTTCAATAGCGTATTTAGCTGCCATTTAGAAATTACATAGGGCAATATTTATAATATACACATAAATAAATATATATATATATATAAGAACTAAATGTACTAATGAAATAAATCACGCAACTGTTAAAATGACTTTTCTGCATAATAAAAATTGTAGGAAGCAAAAGTGTTTTTTTTTACAATATTTATTGCATATAATTATATTTTGAATGTGTCGAAGACTATGCATATTTAAATATATATTGTATATATTTTAAAATCGTATAACATGATAATAGCTAAATATATATATATGCAGTTTCACAGTAAGTGTATGTATAAAAATTGTGCTGTACTGAGCATTGGTCCAAAAAATTCATATGAAAATCCGCTGATTTAGTCCGAATCGGATGAGATATTGGTACAGGAATCACGTGCAATGCGCTTGTTAATCGAATTGGATAAACCATTCAATTGGTATGGGCCACGATAGGCTATTATATTCTTTGGTGTCTCAAATATTTTCACCTCATACAGAAGCTCGGGCTTCTTGAGATGAGTGCGTATATTGTCCCATATATACACGGCCAAATTCTCCGTTGTGCTTGGCTGCAATTATAAAAATATTATAATATATTTCTATTATATCTTAATTATGTGTTGCTTTACTATTTTGGAAAAGTATTCGACATCCTTGTCCAGATTCTTGTGATCCAAACGCTTCATGATGACTGTTTCGATAGCATCTTTTAATTCCGTTATGTTCACCACCATTCCAGTGCGTTGATCGATTGGACCGCGAACAGTCAATTCAACTAGGGATAGATAAAAATATTATACATTATTATTTGGAATTTAAATAAATTTGTTACAGATTACTTGATGATTACTGATTTTATTTCAGTTCTATTTCCAGATCGACCTCGACATATCAATAAAATAAAATAAACATTGCCATTTGAGATTCGTTTATTGCTGAACTTGAACATGGGTTGATAAGCGAGCTTATCGGCCAAGGTCTTCGTTGTGTGGTTCCACATTGTGTCGTATCAAATTCCCAATAATATCTGTGGCGGTTGTGCCTCAACAAATCGGAGTGTAATGCAATATCGCCAACTAAATCGCATCTAATCACGCATTTAATTGAAACATATTTGTGGAATTATTGATAGACTCACCCGTATAGTTGTGGCCATGTCCATGCAAATTGTTGCATTTGCCGAATACCTCCAAATTTTCAGCATCGCTTAATTGAGGACTGCAGATATATAAACAAATGACGGACTTAAAGTAAATTCGTTGACTTTTATGTATAAATTTAAAATTATTAATAATGATAAAAACGTTCATTAAATTCTCTGAATTTTAGACAATCAATTATAAATATTTAATTTTATTAGTTAACTGTGAATTGTAGGTGTAAAAATTGATTTAATTAAAGTAGGTTCAAAGGTTCGACTTTGAAACAGTTTCTAAGTTATTTTTTGATTCACGATAAAAAAAATTCAAATTAGTATACAGCAAATGCACCAATTATGTGGTAGTTATTCTATTTCTAATTTCCTGTTATTTTGTGTATTAATTACCTGTGCAAGCGATGACAAGCGCTGAACGTTTCTCGACGCGTTAGAAATGCCACAGGTTGTTGAGACATTCTACTCTGACTCTGACTCTGTTTGCCGTGTATTTTTTCCTTTCTTTTTGTTGCGATAATCGACTCGGATTGCGTTGCACGTGTGCCGAGCAATGTTTTGCTTCAAATGCAAAACCTGCTCTAGAAACGCGCTTATTTATATTATATGGCCCGCTGGGTGTGTGGAGGTAGAACAAGGAAGTTGTTTGCGACTGGCTAAAACGTCTGCTTGCTGATGCCCTTACAACATTCAATTTCTAATTATTGTTGAGTTAATTAATATATTTTTCTATTTTATGTCGAACTTGCAGTGTAAACTGGGATCTATTAAGTTTTTGTCTACGTCGGCTTTGTGCAGAACTGCAGTGCAAAACAACAACAAACGTTCAAGAGTATCGATACTGCGCTGGTATCGATAGCACGATAACTCAAATGCATGACATTTACAAGAAAAATAATTGTTGGATACATTAATGCTTTTATTTACTAGCACAATTAGTATTTTTAAGTGAACAAATAGTCTTTTCGTACGAAAATACTGTAAAATCAAGTCATCAGAGAGTTGCCAGATGTCTGAGAGCAGCCAACACATGTTGTTCACGCAGTGAATACTCACGCTAGCATGGCTATCGAAACTTGCACATCACTAGCATGAAAAACTACAAAACAAACGACGCGACGCGCGCTATTTCGAAACATAACAAACATTTTATTTTTCATTTGAGTTAAAATATAGTAAAATGAGTAACAAAAGCACACCCGTGCAAACGCGCATCCATCAATTCCAAGCACGTGCAGCGAGCAGTGCACACAAAACGCCAGCCACAGTTGTCGCCGGCCTTCGACGCAAAGTGCTCTGCCGGACGCCCAAGCGGAGCACGGAGAAACCCGAGCAGCAGCTGCTCAATACGGGTTTTACTAGCAGCATACCGACACCGCAGCCGCGGCCAAAGCCGACCGCATTGAATGCCTGCTACACACCCTCCTCCCTCTATCGCGGCGTGGTCAAAACGACGCCAATGCGACAAACGCCCAGTAAAACGAAATCAGCGTGCAAACTTAAGGATAAGGAAAAGGATGACCTATTGGGGTCTACTTATAGCCTGGCTGAGGAAAGCAACATGATTGTGGCGGTGCGTGTGCGTCCACTAAATGCAGTCGAATGCACCCGTAACAACGTCACCAATGTTGTTCATGTACATGGCCACAACGAGCTTAGCGTGCAGGCGGGCAGCAGTGCGGATGCCTCGGCTGGAGTCTCGCACTTCTTTAGCTACGATCAGGTATTCTATTCGTGTGATCCACACAGGAAGAACTATGCGGATCAGCAGGCTGTGTTCGCAGGCACAGCTCAGCCCCTGATTGACACCGCCTTTGAGGGCTACAATGCCTGCCTGTTTGCCTATGGTCAGACGGGATCGGGCAAATCCTACTGCATGATGGGCATTGAGGCGCTCGACGATGCGGCTCTCGATGGCAACGCACCGCATGTGGAGGCCGGCATCATACCACGTTTTTGCCATGAGCTCTTTCGGCGCATCGATGCAGTTAAAGATCAACTCCAAGTAGGTCATTACATTTGTATATATATATAAATATCGTTACCTAATTAAATTATTTCCAGGTGGAAGTGGAGGTCAGCTACTTTGAGATTTACAATGAAAAAATTCATGATTTGCTGAGCGTGCAACAAGCGTTGGCTACTGCCACAGAAGCGCCTGCGCCGCGCCAAGCTTTAAAGGTGCGCGAGCATCCGATTTTCGGACCATATGTGGTGGATTTAAGCGCCCATTCGGTGGACTCGTACTCGGCGCTACGCAACTGGCTGGCCGTGGGCAACTCCCATCGAGCCACCGCCGCAACGGCGATGAATGACAAAAGTTCCCGCTCCCATTCCATATTCAACATCGTACTCAATCTGACCGATTTAAGTAGCGATGATGGCCGATCATCGGACACGGATTCGGGCACAGTTGTTTCGCTACGCCAAACGCGGCGCAGCAAGATCAGTCTGGTGGATCTGGCGGGCAGTGAACGCATCAGTGCTTCTGGCTCAAATGGCGAACGGATACGCGAAGGCGTCAGCATCAACAAGAGTCTTCTAACGCTGGGAAAAGTAATTGCATCGCTGGCGGATGCCCGAAAGCCGCCGGCAGGCAGCGGTTCTGTCACGCCCAGCACATTTGTGCCCTATCGGGAGAGTGTGCTCACCTGGCTACTGCGGGTAAGTGTGATGAAAAATATTTTTAGCTTTCCAAATATTTACCCTAGTTTCTTATCAAATTAGACCATGCATTTACTTATTGTTCTCTATCAATAATAATTTGTTGGTCTGCTTTGTACACTCAGAAAAAATCGCCATACACTTTAGAAATACTCATTTTAATTTTTTCAAAAAGTATATTTTAAAAATCGAAGATTTTCTTTTATTTTTTTTAATTTTTTTTTGATTTTTTCTAAAACACCCAAGCAACCATTATATTTAATTAATTTTCTATGCATTTTAGAAAGTATTTTTTACATTTCTTAAAATGAGGATTTAGAGCAAACCTGTTTCCTGCCTTATTACAACGGAATCTTTTATAATTTTTTTTATTGAGCCCACACAATAAAATATTTATTTTAAATAAGTGCGCAAAAGGCAAGTAAACAAAGAACAAAACATGAACTTCATAAATAAATGTTGTTTCAGTTAAGCACCTTTTTATTGTTACTGAGCGATTTATCTTGACTTTTAGACTGGTTATTTTGGAAACGTTTACAATGGTGTCATTGTCATTGACAGAGATTTCATTTTGGTATTAAAAAGCATTAAATTTTTACATTTAGTATTTACACTTCCTAGTTGTTCTGCCACCTTAAAAATTAACAATTCGCCCTTCATGCCTAAATTAAGCACATTTTATTTATTATTATTTTATTATTTGTTACTGAGCAATAACGTCGGTATTTGTTAAGAAATGTTTTGCTATCAAAAAGATAAACATCCTGGCAAAAAACCAACTTTTATGGAGATACTTGTGTATATTTACGTCTTAAACATTGCAATCCCTCTGCATATATTTAAGAACGCAATAAACAATTTCCCTATCGTGATAAATAATTCGGAGTATACGCGATCTGTGAGATAAAATACCAGATAGATAACAAGCAGTGTTATTATATTATATTATATTAAAAGATAATGCATAAAATGCGTTTTCCGTTGGTTGTTTTCTTTATCATGTGGCCAAATTACGTTTCCGTTCATTTTCATGACGGATTGCTGTTTGAGCTAAGAAAGTTAAAGTTTATTTTTTATTTTATAAATGGCACAGATATTGCATTTTAATTAGGTGTAAGTATTTCTTGACATAGCACTTATAAACTGTAGAAATTTCATTAAGATCGCAGGAACAGTTGGTTAAAGGGTATCTGCTAGTGCAGTATTCCAGAAAAGAGCATTCTTACTTGTTTACTTGTCATCCGATAAGGTTTTATATAGATAAGCACATATATGCTTAGTTTTATTCAAAACTTCAAAATTATCAATTTATGACTTCCTTTTATAATTTTAGCATGAACTTTTTGAAAAAAAAACTTCTAAAACTCGATAAACAAAATACACATAAAAACATATTCTTGAACAGCAACTTTAACCAAGCTAAATCGGATTGAATTACTATATCATGTAGCTCTTATACAATCAGTCAAACAACTTTTTTGTTTGTTAAACGAACTCAATTTGCGTATTTTTGGGCCGATCGCATTTGCTAAAAATAGCTTAGATTTTTTAAATTTATTGTAACATGTCGATGTAATTTGATTAATTTAGCTAATTTTCTTCTCTGTTACAAAGCTTCACACAAACATTCTAATTCAGAGTGCTAACTCATTAATTATTCAAAGTCGCACAACTATCTTAATGTTGAGTTCCTAACGTGCGCAATAAAAATAATTGTTTTATTTGTCTGATAGTTGTAAACAAGTTGTTTACAAATAAAGCGCTTTAAAAATAAACCACTTCGCTTATTACATCTACTTTTTTACTATCTGATTAAGAGAATACTTGAAAGAAGAATGCATTATGCAATCAAATTGAAAAGATATATTACCAATAATCAGATCAGTCTTTCGAGAACGTACCCCTATTGATTTCAAAGAATAAGTGTGCAACATGGTGGCCTTGTCTCTTCAATTAAATAAGATTTGACTTCGTAATCAATTGCGGTTCACATTAAGCAATTGTGTTACTAAGTATTTTTCCTAAATAAGCTCTGATTGCACTTTATAGATAAGCTAGGTCGGGAGCCATAATCACAATTTAAATTTAGCATTTTTATAAGTTTGCTTATCTTATTGTATATGTATTCAAAGCACCAACACTACTGCAAATAGTTTTTGTATACACACCCTTTTGCCAAGTTTTTGAGTTGTAGCTTTTTATTGTTGTTTCTTATTTATATATTATATCAGTTTATACTAGAATAATATAACACTTGATAAGTTATCAGCGCCCCGTCTTCGCATTTGCGACAACAACAAACTTTGATATTCTCCTTGCTTCTTTTTGTCGCATTTGCAGGCCGTTGGCTCACATTTACAGTAAGTTTTGCTTAGGTTCCCATTCACATGACCTGTAATCAAACAATTTAACACATTTACACAGCGTTTTAAATTTTATAGATAGTGCCAGATTGTGCACCCTAATTTAATATGTAAATTTAAACAGAATTCAACTAAGACTATTTGAAAATGGGTAACTAAAACAAATTTACAAGGGAGAAGCACAATTGGCATAGGAGATTTCCACAGTCGTAATAATAAAATGGTTTTTCTTGATTTAAGAAATAATTTTGAAATATAAGAATACATTATTCTTAAAATTCGAAAGTACGATTTAGAACAAATCGGTAATTCCAAAAATAAGCATTTTCTCTGGATTAGTTGTACATATTAGCCATGTTTATTAGAATTATATTTATGTGTATTATTTAAACATTGTATAATCAAAACGCTTCGTTAATTTGAATGCATTACTTGTTGTTTAATGATTAAATCGCACTGATTTATTTTATTTAGAAACTGATCAAATCTTACAAAATTTTTAACAAAAAAAGAGCTTTTATTGCAAGTGCTGTTTACACAGATCTTTAAATTTTAAAGTACATCATCTTCTGCATCAATCAATTGTTTAAACACTGATGACTGAGCAAAGAAATAAATTCTCTTATATGGGATTAATATATTTACGTTATAACTTACAATACTGCGATTTTTTCAGCACTCCCACATCATGTTGATTATTTTGTTTGCGTTTCGAATTTTTACCCTTTGGGCTTTCGGTCTTTCCCAGCAGGCGACGTATCATTTTCAAACTAAGTTGACACAGCCTAGATCCTTAATTTAATTATCCAATTTAATTTTTATTTTGTGACCGCTCTCCAAATTTATCCTTTACATTGCTAAGTTTATTTTAAACTGTGCTGAATACTTTTAAACTTCTCTTTAAATAAACTTTCAGTCGTACGAGTACATATATAATATTATATAATTAAATACAAGAATATAAAATTGTTGGGTTCGTGTGCATTGTTTTGAAACCGCAGAGCACTTTCTGATTTTCCCTAGCGACGTTTACCACAAATTGGTGCTAAGCGAGTCATATTATCTCTTTGGGTTTTGTGCAACTTCTTTCTAGCAAAATCTGTGAAAAGCCTGTATATCTTTATTCGATCTAGATTCTATTAGGCTTAATAAGGTACCAGAATATATACTTTCTTTTACAATTATTTTATTGTTTGTTCATTGACTAGAAACATATATATTCTCCTAATTATCGTCTGTCGATATTTTCTATTCCATTTCCTTGATGTCTAATTTTTAAGTACTTTAGCTATTTAAAAACGCGAGCAGAGAATTCGTCAACGTTTTTGATAATTAGCAACACATTTCATGGCACGACATTATGATTATAGCCTGACTACGTATATGTTATATATATTTATGTGTTGCTTAGCTAATGCAAATGTTTAATGAAATTGTGAATAAATTGTAAAAAATAACTATTGTTGTTTTTTGCCACGTGCCTTAGCACCTGCTCAGCTTTGATAGCATTCTGTAGTACTTGAGACTCGTTTCGTTCCCATGCACAAACTAGTTAACATTGAATTTAAAGTGCATCAAATTCATTTAATACACAAATTGCGCATGCCATATTTCTATGGCTTCTCCGTGTGCGTTTGTAGCTTTTGTTGTTATGATTGTTATTGACTCGGGCCCAGCGGCTGAGAAATGCTGGATTGCGTAATTTGAGACATTTGGGATGGCATTTTTTTTTTAATAAATTGCCTTAATGTTGAAATGTTTGAGATTTAATTCAATAACATCAAACGGAAATGTAAATAAAACTACGGGACGTCGTAGATTATAATTAAAATATAACTTTAATTCGGAGTGGGTCTAAAAGAACATCGATTAATTTTATTTTGAATTTTGCAATTGAACTTAAGAATCGAAAGATAACCAAGAAAATTTATACAACTATCTCCATTTTCCGAGATTGAACATTAAATGCACACCAATTTGGAATTTTTGTATTTTTTTATTAAGAGATTCTTTTCTCACCATAAAATAAAAATTCCGTAAACTTTTTTTTTGTATAAATACCAATAACATATTGTTTTATTGATTCTTTTGCATGCTTAACATTGTTAGTTATTTAAATATATTAAACGTAAACATAAGCCCAATGGTATATAATAATTTATAAGTTGTAAATTTTCTCAATATCCGGAAGCAAACTGTTTAAAAAACATTTCATTAAATTTTAACATTTTATTTTGTATATTTTTTAGTTTCATTTGTTTTTTTTTTAATAATTTTTATAGTTTATCAAAGTTAGTTGTACAATATGTATATTTATTCCACTGCTAGAAAGAATTGTATTTATTAAAATCAATTCAACTGACAAGCGCAATGGGTAATAATTTTTGTTTACAATTTTTATTTGTGTAATAACATTTTTAGGTAATAAAATTTGTTGACACACTGCCAATCAGTATTTGGCCCAAAGTTTGCCAATATTATTTTCGTTTTAAACTTTATAAGTACTAAAGTGTCTAATATAGACAAGGATCAAAATTGGGGTCAAAACTATAAGTTCATATAGCTAAACAAAAGTATGGAATAAATTCTACATATTTTGTTGTTTTGTTTGGCGCCAATGTTTTTTTTGTTTTTTGTTTTTTAACTTTTAATATAATTTTCCTGTAATGTGCCCAATAAGAGGGAAACCAAAGCATATGTTTTAAAATATAAATATATAATTAAATTATTATAAAAAACAATGGCATCCTTAGTGAATGCTATTTACTGCCATTTTTACTCAGTCTCGGTGCGCAAAATAGAAAACTATTTTCTGGTATTTCTGGCAAATCTGTTGCTCCTTTTGTTCTCTTTTCTTTATGTTCTATTTTCACGTTTGGGTTGCCTGCTTGCGGTTTGTCTCAATGTCAATTAAGAATTACAACATTCCTTTTTATACATGTATAAAAACTGCGATGTGTAATTGTAAAGGGTAAATATAAAGAAATATTGAGCGACTTGAATACGTTAGTAGTATTAAGCTAACAGCAAAATCAAAATAAACATGTTTTGCTGTCTTTGTGTTGCTCCTTGGTAGTAAATGGTAGTGTTACGTCATTGTCGGAAATGCATTTAATTTTTTTTAAATGTAGGTAAAGTTGCATTGCATTACTCTTGTTGTTGCATTCGTTGTCTCGCTTTTGCTCTTAATATCTGACCAGCAGGCTCAAAGCTTTGTTGTCTTTATGTAACGGTATACGGCGTTGTAAATTGCTGATTGTTGTAGCTTCAAAATTATTTTTATCTTTTGTTTTTGTTTTAACTTTGCCACCTGTCTGTCTGTTTGTCTCTCCTCTTCTGACTGCCGCTGATGGTTTTTTTTTTACACCTTGCAGCTTTGTTGCGTGCCCATCACAACAGTCGTCATATTTCGCACATCGTGCTCGTGCTCATGCTCGTGCTCGTGCATCTCTTCATCGTCCTCGCAAATGCTTTCGTGATGCTTGCGTGACTCACGCTTTCGCATGTAATTTATTAATGGCCGTTTCTTGTGCTCCTTGCAAAAGGGACAATCTTTTCGCAGCTGTTTTTGCGATTTTAGTTGCTTGAATTTATCTGTAAATAAATAAATTAAATAGTGTACTTTTTATTTAGTTATTCTTAATTTTTTTTTTGTTAGTTTAAAGAGGAAAATATAAAATCCGGCTCTTATGCCTATTAAAATCTATTCATTTGTTTAAACGCATTGTGACTTTTGACATACTAACGCACTGAATATATTACACACACACAAACTACACATGGTCTCTCTGTAATTTTTCCTCTCGTTGGCCTACGTGCCGTTCGCTACGCACACTGCCCCTACCCCAGCTTCTCGTGTTATGTTACGTCACGTGAACAATTTTATGTAGCGGCGGCAATCTTTTTATGATTGACCCCGAGACATGTTTGACACACGGTTGACATTGTTAATTAAACACTACCAATTTCTCAGATGCCTTCATTGACAATATTTAGATATTTCATTTGATTAAATCGCTGCTACGTGAAACTTAAGCAACTAACAAGCAACCTTTCTAATATTTTTTTGTTTTTTAATAATAATCTAATCAAGATAAGTTGCGGTCGCAGCAAAAAAAAAATACTATCTTCAAACTTACATCGAATCAAAGTTTTATTATTTTATTTAAAAAAACTACTTATTTTTATTCCAAAATGAAAACAAAAAAGTTGTTTATAAAATGTGTATTATATCTAAGCTCTGCTCGAAAGCTTCATAAGCTATTTAACAACAAAAAAACAATTTTAGTGCGGTGATATTTTTACCGTAAACAAATAAATAAATAGAAGTATGTGTGTTGTTGACTTGAATGGCACATACAAGACCATTTATACATTTATATATATATATATATATCTATACATTGTTACTACGTCGTAGTTTTTGTGCTGGTTTTCTTTATTTGGGCACAACAATATTTGCTCACAGTTATAAGCGAATGGTATTGTCATTTACAAAAAAACAATTTAAGTATATATACGTCACTTTGATTAAGCATTAACTCAAATGCTATTGCCTTCTTTTGTAGTAGGAATAGAATTTTGAAAGTAGATAAAAATAAGAATAAAGAAGTGCAAAATGAAGGTATGCGACATGAATCACCCTGTGATTGACCAATAGTCTTGTTTAATACAGTGCACACGCAACGCAACCACACACGCACATGGATAGGTACGCAAGCACATTTGCGCAAATTGAGGCGTGTTCCACACACACATAACGAATATTCAAAAAGAAAACTGCGGCTATTTTTAAATGATTGCAAAAACAACTCACAATGTAGGTAATCAGTATCAAGTGAACGTTTGCGTGTGTATGGGATTTGTTCATATACAATTTGCAAACATGTGCATATGCATGACAAAAAGCTGTCTGACCTGTATAGTGACTGCATTTGCCTGACGCTCGCTTGCATTGGAGTTGCAGGACGCCTTTATCCAGCATTAACAATATAATTATTTTGTTTTGTTTTAATTACCTTGCACTCTGCTGTATGAATCCTTATTCGAATACGTACTGGCGCTGGTTGAATACTCCAGCGTTCCATACGGGAACTGTTCATAATCACGATAATAGCCATTCCGCATGGAGCCATAAGAAAGAGTTGAGTCGCCAGAAAATACACCCCAAACGTCCATAATGTTGTTTTTTTTCGATCTAGGTTGGACTAAAAATATTGCTGTCCTGCTTTAGTTCTGTTTGCTTTTTGCGCGCGTACGTTGAGCGAGGTCGTTTCACTTTGCCGTTTTGGTTGTTGTATAAAATCAGTACATTCTTTTTTGTAACGTGCAATGAACTTTGTCTGTTGAGTTTGGCCACTTTATGGTGCCTATCCAAATAACGCAAATTGTTATTTTCTTAAAGAAACACTTTTAATACTAAGTCAAAGTATAAAACCAGTTTACAAGTACATTAAAATGTTAATGCATTTAGTTAGTGTTGTGTATGAAACACGGAGAACTCTTTTCTGCTCTTTACGTATTCAGTTCAAAGCTGAAACTGAAAGCCGAACGGCATGTTACTGCATTTTTGTAGCCCTCGAGTCGTATGTTCGCCTCGTGTGTTGTTTTCGTCGTCGTCGTTGTGTCTCGTTTCGCTTTGCGTAGCATTTTTTTTTGCTTTCGCGTCGCTTTGTTTGCTTACTTTTCTTCTTCTATGACAACTTCGTCCGTGTGCAATAGCGGGAATATTTGTTCATCATATTTGTGTAAAATGCACAAGGAGGAATTGGTAAAAGCTTTCATTGTTTGCATTTCTTGGCTTTTTGTCGATGAAACTAAGCTAACATTCACTTCTAACTTTATTAAATGCATAAGCAAAAAGAAGTAAATATCTTATCTTTTGTAAGTCCTACTCGATTTAGATGTTTAGATCTGCACATTGCACACGTGTGCTTGTACGTCTGTATGTGTGTCTACATCTACACTGATTTGTTTTTTTAACAGTTAACCAATTTTATTCCAAGCTACACTTACAGGAAATTGAAAGCTTTTTATTGTTATCGGTAACTGTAAATGAAGGAGTTGTCAAATCATAAGACTTTATATTTAATAACTTACTCTAAATAGTTATGCTTTTTGCAGAGTTTCGGATATTTTGAAAAGAATAGGAATCGCAAGGTCTATAAGAACTTGGTTTTCATTACAATACTACATAAATATATATATAGCAATATTGCTATTTCTCTCAAGCCTATGTAGTATATACGCACTGTGGGCAACATCTTCTCAGTGTAGAAAAATTCCATATATTTTGAAATGTTGTGGAAAATTCGCGTTACTTTATGATATTATTAGTTTCTTTGCCAAATGATTCATTGAAATTTAAGTTAAATCAATTAAATAAATGTTAATTTGTTTAAGTAATGGAAATTATTTTTCAATCGGACTAAATTCGGAAGTTTTTCTTATTAGCATGGAGTTGCTAAATTAAATGGCTCAAATACAGATTGTGTCTATCAGCAAAAGTCGATGTCATATACTATGTACCTAAGAAGATGCAATATTTAAAATTTTGGAGTTACTCATTTCGTATAGCTCGAGACAAGTATATGATAATCGACGTCTAAACGGTGGGCCCACCTTAATCTGAATATGAAGGTTTTTATCCTAGGAAATTTCGTTGTTAAGAGAGCAATTCAATCCAATTTTGTCAATTAAGCAACACAGATTTTATATGCATGATTGAATTAAGTCAAAAATTGTACAATGATTCTGGACTTAGCGTAGTAAGCATACACGCAATATTTCTACAAAACCTTGAAACAATTTATAAACTCAATTGAACATAATATTTCTACGAGCAAAAATTCTAGTTTTATTTACTTTGTCTTAGCTAAATGTCAATTATCGGCATAATTTGCGTACAAAAAGTGTTAATTGATCTACCTACGTCATTTGAATTAATGAAGTTTATTGCTGTTTTTCACTGTGCTTACCACTTTTTAGCGACTTTTTGTGGTTTAAGTATTTAACGTACACGACCCTGTGACATTTTGTTGCGATATCGTGACAATCTTCTCTAAGTGGGTGGGCATAATCTGAAATGTCCAGATCCAGCAAATCTATATATAGCCCCAGTTTCTTCAATAACAGCTTCACGAATACCGCTAAAAGTTTCATATACTGCTAATTAACCACACATCCATGACACATTATCGCATCTTAATATATACGGTGGCAGCGGTTGTATTGGCACCAACCAAATCCGATATACAACATTGGTCACTTGATCGAATATATAACATGTTTAGATCGGCCACTTTGAGGTCAGGCCTCTTTAAGACAAATTAGGCCAGGATTGGACCTTGTCCTTCGATTGAAATATACGTCGAGGTTTTTTCTGTTGTGAAAAATGTAGATTTATAGGTTCTTATATTTATTATATAAATACTAATAGTAGAAATATAATTAAAAATGTTTGTTACAAAACGTTTAATAATGTGCATATAATTATTAATTAATATATATAATATAATTAAAAATAAATCAAAGAAAACGTGATTAGCATTGAAAAACACGATAAATATTTCTTAAAAAACGTATTCGCATTGAAAATAAATTTAAAACCATTAAATTTAAATTAGATTTTTCGCTATTTTTTAGCTATTGCAGGTCAGTGTACTCTGTTTTTCTCCTCACATGCACACATACACACACTCGACGTCAGAATCGTTTTTGCAGCTCTCTTTGGTTGCTTATTCACATGTGCCTACGCCCACGCCGCTGCTGCGCAGTTTGTGCAAACAATAACTCTCGTGACCAGTGCTGGGCTTGTTTGCATGTTTCTCTCTCTCACTCTCTCTTTCACTGTCTTTGTTCTCTCTCTCGTGCTCTTATAGTGATGCTGACCTGCACAGCAAAACTTTAATCAAACAAGTGTCTAGTACGCATACATATACAAACACACACATGCACCAACGATATGTGTATATCAAAGTAAATATTATTTATGTTGTGTTGGCACAACAAAATAGCTTGCCATCTCGGTCTTAATTGCAAGCACCGCTGATAACGGCTAACGGTGGCCGTCTTTGTCTGACTTGTGAGTTTGTCAAAAGCAACTACCCTGCCATCACTGATAAGCCATCAGCCCCTATCTTTGGAGGTCACAATTCTTTGTTAAGTCTGAACGCAGGCATGTGAAAAGTGTACACACACATTTACACACAATTCAAATCATTTAAGGAGCGGTGTTGAGATATACCTTATATGTATTCCTTATATATTTTTATGTAATATATTCAATATTCACATCCACGTGTTTAATTTATGCAAATGGAATCGTTGACTTGGCGGATGAAAAGCGCTTATATCGTTTATATTTGTTTCTTTGTTGCAACAAGTTGAAATGCGAAATACTCTCACACTAGTTTAATGCATGCTGACATCAGCAGAGTGTTAAGAAGGGGTAGGGGTCGATGATCGCTAGCAACCTTATCCTAAATCTTCCAACTTTTTTTTATCTAGAGTCAGTTGTATAAGTTGTATTACATGTATATTAACAGTAAATTAAGGAAATAAAGTATTATTATTATATAAAAAAATAAGAACAGGAATGCCAATCTGTGGATTCGCCTCTAGATTAACACTAAATTAATTTTTTTAAATAGAGATATGAGCCTTCAATAATTATTGGCTGCTACCTTGATTATTCACATTTCATTATTGCTTATCTATTTAAGTTGCGACTCTTGAGACTTTAAATCAGGTACTTTATACAGAAATCCAATAGAAAGATAATATAATGAACGACATCATAAGTGGATTCTCCATAATCTGGGACAGCTTTGGCTTATAGCTGACTGCATGTCATGTGAAATTATTTATCTAATGTCTACCAGTCAAAAATAAATGAGTTTAAATTAAAAATCAAGTTTAACATTTTCATTTAAATTAAATAATTTAAAATACTTATAACAAGAGATGAATTTTCATACACCCTTTCCAAAAAATTGTTGATTTAATGGATTTATTGCATTAGTTTAATTCTGTTAATACTGTAAGGATTATAATTCACTTGAAAGTCTACGCATTTTTTTTTTATCTGATTGAATCAAGTTATGCTTTTATAATAAATTCTCATTCTTCTTATTAATTTTTAACCATTTGTGTTTCTTTGCAGGAAAACCTTGGAGGCAATTCGAAGACGGTTATGTTGGCCACCGTTTCCCCGGCCAGTTTGAATGCGGACGAGACGTTGGCAACCCTACGATACGCTTGCAAGGCGCGATCCATTGTGAATCGGGTGAAGGTGAACGAGTCGCCGCATGACAAGATCATTAGGGATCTGCGCGCCGAGGTGGATCGCCTGAAATCGCTGCGCAACGAGTACGAGCGACAACGTCGCCTCTCCTCGAACAGCAACAATCCGCCGGCGCCACGCAAAATTATCATTGAGACGTCTGTGGATGATGGCGAAGTAGAGGCACTGCGTCAACAGCTCTCAGAACGCGAACGCGAACTGAATCGAGCGCAGAAATCATGGATGGAGAAGCTTAAGGAGGCCGACGATCAACGCAAGTCCGAGTTGCGTCTGCTCAAGCGCAAGGGACTCGCCATGGAGCTGACTGCCGACCAGAAGCAGGCGTGTCTGGTCAACCTGACCGCGGATCCCATGCTGAGTGGCACGCTCTTCTATGTGCTGCCCGTAGGCATGGTGCACATTGGACGCGGCGGACGCATGCCCGGAGATGCCGTAATGCCGGATATTGTGTTGGATGGTCCGCTGGTGGCGCTGCAGCACTGCAGCATTGAGCACGAACGCTCGGGTAGATTGTTTGTAAGTCCGGGCAGCGAGGACTTTGAGACGTATGTGAATGGTGAGCTGCTGCAGCGCCAGCGCCAATTATTCCATGGCGACCGGTTGGTCATTGGTGGCTCCCATTATTTCCGCATCTCGAATCCGTTTTGCACACAGCGCACTGGCACGGCGCAACAGCAGCTCGTCGACTTTCAGCTGGCGCATCAGGAGATTATGCAGAAGCAGGAGCAGCAGCTGCGCAACGAACTCGAGGCGGAGAAGCGGGCGGCGCTGACTCGCATCGAACTAGAGCGTGAGCAGCATGCCCGTGACTTTGAGGAGCGGCTGCAGTGCCTCGAACTGGAACAGTTCAAGTACAAGTGCAACAGCGAAATGCTTGAGACGGAGCGACAGGCGCTGGCCGAGCTGCAGCAGCAGGAGACGAGCAGCAGCAGTTGCAGCCACAGCGCAACGACGCCGGCACAAAAATCTACTCTGGTAGAGGATATACAGCGCATCATGCTGAATCCCAGCGAGGCGAGTCTGCACAAGACTCAGCTCATGGTAAAGGAGGCGACGCAACGCTGCCGCCAATTGGGTCAGCAACTGGAGTTTCGTCAGCTCCAAACGCCGGATGAGTTTGGTCTACTGCGCACCGTTGTTTTAATTGTGGATCGGCAGCGGTGTCTCAAAGCTGAGTGGCCCATTGCCAGACTGGGCGTATGGCTGGATCTGCAGCGGGATGCAGCGTCGCCAAGTGACTTGTTCCAGAGCGTTGAGGTCGACTGGCAGCCACTCGATGCGGATCTAAATAATACTTTAAATGATACGCTTAATTCCAGTCGAATTGGCCTAAATCTTAGCTCGCTGAAGCAACCACTCAAGCGACTCCTCAGTGGCCACAATACGCCCCGGTTGAGCTCGACGCCGGGCAGCGCCCCGCCTCAACACACAAAGCGACTGCTCACCTATGACTTGACCGAGGATCACCCGAGCAGCAACAGCAGCAGCAATTTTGAACTGCATGCGCAACAGGAACTGCAGGTGATGCAGCGGGCTGCCCATCGTTTGCGCCGCCACTGCGAGCAGGCGCTGCGCCAGCGGGAGAATCAACCAGATGCTGGTCTTCTGCCGCAGAGTCTGCAGGAGTCATTGGCACGCCTCGACAATGTACTCCATGGCATGCACACTTGCATGATTCAGTCGGCGGATGCGGCAGCTTCTTCTGCGGTCAATTCGCCAAATAAAGCCCAAAAAGCAGTACGTTTTCTTATCGATTGACATTCATATATATAGTTATATAAATGTAAACATATATTTATATATATATATATATATAGATATATATATATATTTATAAATATATATAAATAAATATAACATATATAAATATACTTTCTGTAGTACATTCTCATATATTCATAAATATATATGATAGAGTAATGTATGACGTTCAGTACAGTTTCTTGAATTTATTTTTAATCTGTTCATATATATTTGTTTATTTTAAAATATACATGTACATACACATATATTATTATATATATATATTTTTTTATTATTGTGCGTTATCGCATTAACCATGCACATACGGGCAAGCGGGATTGTCCATTTACTGATAATATTTCCTATTAGTTTCGGATCGTATTAAACATTTATGACATAATTGCTTTAGTGAAATAATAATAAATTTTCTGATTTTCTGAATGTACATTTTACATATTTTGTAAATCGTCCTTTGGTTTTTAAACTATATTTGATTATGTTTGTTGAAAGCTGCACCAAAATATGTGTATCTTTTTTTAGTTTGTTTGTTTACTTAAATTTCGTAACACTGCTACAAATAAATTACTTCACGTTAATTCCTTGAATTATATTTACGTAGTCTGCACACTTTTTTAAGTGCCGTTAAATTGCAGTCACTCTTTTACTGGCTCGTCTTCAAGGTGACCGCTTTCAAGTATCTTTTTAAAAATTTCCAGGAAATCCGAACACGGGTGCATCACCAGAAATCAAAGCGATAACATATTTATACAACATACTTAGGTTGAATAGTGATAACCTTTCGAATGGACACGATTCCTCCATCCTTTCTTGGATCTGTTTACTAAAATATGCAAAACAAAGTCTCAGATAATGCGTTTAATCATATAGCTTTCAAAGATAGATTTTAAATTCATACTCATTTGGACATTTTAGATATATGTTGCTTCAATCATTTAAGGACAATATTCAATAGGGGCATACATGATAATTGTGAAATTTGACATCAATAATAAGTAAGTATAGTTTTTAAAAATAAACATCGCATAGCTTACACATCTGAAAATTTTAAAATTACCATGAAGAAATAATTATTGAACACATTCTGATGGAAATATATAAGTAATTTTACAATAAATATTTCCTATGAGTGAATGATATTAGTTTTTAATTTTTTATTGCGTATATTTTGCAGTGCGTACAAAAATAATATAATACAACTTTTTTTTATTAATATTTTGTAGTGCATACAAAAACCATAAAATAATTAAAGTTTCCATTTTAATTTACATAGTTTTTAATAATAATAATCTTATAAGAGCAACATTACAATACAATGTTTACGTATAAAAATAGCACAGTATAAAATTAATCAAAATATTCGAACAAAAATTCAAAAACTTTTTGATTTTTGCAATATGTATTATAAAATACAAAATGTTATTCCGATCAGAGTGTCGACTCTGATTTTACTTGAACATGTGATGGATTAATTTTAGAGTTTAGGCTAACAACCCATTCACAGAACTGAGCATCTTTCAGTTGAACAAAGTCAGCCAAGAAGACATTTACACGAGGCGCTTCATTGCTATCGAAGGGTCCTGGCAACTGTTTCAATATCCAGGGCTTTAGTTCCTCATCGACTCGTTTTGCAGTGGTCTTCAGCGTGCGGAAAAAACGGAATGCAATATAACGCCCCGTAGGCGTGAGAAGACACTGAGAGACATGACCCTGTTTAGGCTGACGTGATAACAACGAGGCTGATAGGAACTCTTGCAGTTTTTTAATGCTGGCCGTGTTGGGCCAAGGCGTTTGCCACTCATAACCCGGCCAGAATTGTAGGGGTAAGCCCAGCGGGCAGCGCCTGCAAATGAGCACCACTTGAAACCTGAGTTGTGCACACCGATTCAAGGTGCACTCGAGCAGTGAACCATCAGTTCTCGAATATAAGCGATTATCGAAGAACTCCATCAGTTGTTTCTGCAGCTGCTGATGCTGTTTAATGTTCATGCCGTAGAAATGCTGCAAATCCAGTATAACTACTTCCTCTGGATGGGTGTCGAGAAAGTGGCGCAGCTCGTTCAGTGGCTCAAACACCTCCATGGCAAAAAGTCCATGGCAATAGTAGAATTTGTCATCGTTTTGTGCAATGCGCAAATCAAAATAACGCACGCCCAACTGCAGCTGCTCTGAAATGCTTGACGACTGATTGCGGGACCAGCGACGTACAAACCAGGGAAAGAAGCAATTCCATCGACGTATGGCATCAGCCGCATCGGGAGCTAGTCGCGAGCTGCTATTAATGCCATATGTCATTGAGTTGTGGGAACCTTTTGATAGAATCGCATTCCAAGTTAATTAAGTCAAAAATTTTGCGTCGCTGCTAGTTCTTGATGATATCATAAATATATATATATATATATATATATACCTGGAATAGCTAAATTTATAATGGACAGATCGCGCAGCTCGCCCGGCAGATCGCGCATCCAGTTCTCCAAGGACATGTTGGCCGCGGACAAGTATACTTGTTGCTTGTATGTCAACGCCTAAAAGTCAATTAAACTGCCAGCTTCCTGTTTTGTTCACTAACAGCTGTAATCGTTTGTTTGAAGAGTTTGAAGTACGAACATATGTATATCGATAGTCTTGCGTGTGCTCGATGGCAGCTAGTCGATATTTGTGTTGACGGTACAATTTAATCTTAAGAATTAATTTTTAAAAACAATAAAGAGCATATGTCGAGAAGCAACTAACTACATATTTTCTTTTAACAGAAATAACTTGGGCTTGCCTGCAGGTGTAGAAAAGCAAATTTACTTAGTTAATAATAGAGCTAAACGTGTTGCAGATGAAACGTGATATAAGTAGATTTTGTGCCAGTTAAGCATATTTATAGGTGGAAAATGATAAATGGATTAATTTTTAAGCGGTAATACTACTAAATAAACGCCTTCTAGGTCTATCTCAGCAGTAGCTATGTAAAAACACACTACGCATACGATATATAATCACATTAAATCGACTAAGAACTTTCTTACATGATTAGACTGGTTAACTTCCAGAAATTCTATCAGGAAGTGTCCAGGTTATTTTATTGTACGATTTACTTTGCATACATACACTTATTCTAGTTAATATTCTCCTTGTTCTCCACATCAAAATCCTCCATCAGGAAATTCAGCCGAGAGCGCTTTGCCAGCAGCAGCTGCGATTCATTAAAAATTTGCACATTGCGTCGACATTTGTGAAAAGCGCAATTTCCCTGCCAATTGCTCTCATTATAGCTGCAAAAACAGAGACAATGATAAGTTTTAATCTCATTTAGAACGATAAAATAAACGCACCACTGCAGCTCGCTAAAATGCTTTAGGGCCAAGGTCTTCTCAGTGGTATTAGGCAAGGCAATGCCATCTGCCCAAATTCCCAATTGGCATGTGTGAAAATTGCAATTGTTTCCTTCGAGTTTAAGCTTGGATGTTTCAGCCAGCAATTCCAAGCCGGTGTTGCACCTCCTGATGGTGACATTGCTCAAAACAGTGCTGGTCTCCTGCCGCAACGACAATCCAATGGCAAAATTCTCGAGCCGGCAATCGTGCAGCTTTAGCTTAGCTTGCGGCATGCACACAATCCCTTCCTGGGTGCTCGAGCTACCATCGCCCAGCAGCCGGCAGCTGCGCAGTGTCAGCGTTCCAAAGCGCAGTAGAATGCCACGACGCACATGACGGCAATCCAAGACCAGGTGCGACATTTCGTAATCGCCATCGATGACCAGCAAAGTGCTATCTTCATCACTTGAGCAAATCATGGGTAGTTTTCTCAGGTCGTCTTCATTGTCGTTTTCAGTGGCCATAACTGACTCGGCATCAATCAGGCCCTTAATGCTGCCATTGTCATTGAGATGTTCCAGAAATTTGATGTTGTGTTGCCCGGGCGATAAGAGAATGTCATCGCTTGCTTGGCAAATGCTCAGCACATCCTGCAACGCGACAGATTATTATAATTATCATGATAAATATATATATTAATAATTATGCTTACTATAAATATTATTAATTTTAATTTCGCACTCAATATGTATGATAAAATGGAGTGTTTATAATTAGTAATTACCTGTAATGTGTTGCCCAACTGAACTTTTGTTTGCGGTTTCACCAGTTGCTTGGCGAGCGTCAGCAGTTGGATTTGTGTCTTCAGCTCAACTGGCAACGTAACCAAGTGGCACATATGTGTCAGCTCCACCTGCTCCGCTGCTAAGTGGCCATGGCTGCAGGAGCTGCTGCGTTGCAGCAGATGACGCTTCATTCCATTGCTCTGGAGCTCGCTGTATGCGCGTCGCATATCTGGATTTTCTAGAATTTCGAATTCGCTGCGTATGATGGCGAGCCGAAGATGAAGGCACATTAGATCCGTAACTGGCAAAATGGACTTATTCAGGTTGTTTCCGGCGGGGCTGCCCAACTGCTTTTTGGGCTTCTCACTTGTCGCATCTGTTGTTAAATCGTCATTCTCATCCTCCTCCGCATCGCTCATGTCCAATTCCAAGTACTCGAGACGCTGTTGTATATAATGCGCCTCCATTAACAGCGTGCGCATGTGCAGGGTCAGTGGGCGCGGCAAGCGTTGCTTGCTCAGATCACAGGCCAGCTGAATACGCGACTGTAAATGGATTTGCACCCAATCGCGATCGTCATCCGAGTCCTTGTCCCATGGCATCCAAACGTGCGTGTAGAAGAAACGCAAGCGATCAATGCACTCTGCTGTGGTGTCAACATTAAGCGCCGCATTCTCCTGCTGCAAGGTGGGCCACAGTTCGATCAGTGCCACCTCGTTGCTCTCGGGCAAATGCATATCCTGATCCTGCACAGCAGTTACCGTAAACACCGCCTTCAAATCATCGAACATGACCTGATCTACAGTGCCAAATACAATGGTGGGGTAGCGAAGCTTTAAATCCTCGCAGATTACGCGCGGTATTTTCCACATTGCCTGCCAGCCTAACAAAAAAAAATGTATTTGTATTTGTGTGGGTGTACTTCTATGTGTGTGAATTTCGCTTACCTGCAGGCTCAATTTTCAGCTCGACGTACGCTTTCCACTCGGAGGAGATTTGCGAGGCTGGCATTGCGGCGCCATCCCAGGAGAGCACCGCTTCGGCTTCTTGAAGCCGCTCCAAAAATGATTTCTCAAATGTGTAAACATCCATTTTGCAATTTTTCAATAATAGGCGTTTAAATTTGAATGTGCGTGCAACAAGCTGCGCCTACTTCTACGAAACACAGGGCTGTTGCCTCTCAATTAATCATTAACAAAGATTACTTGTTATCGGTTTTGATGCACATATCTCAAATGCTTTCTTTACTCTTTAACCAAAATATACCACCTTACTAATTTATGTTGTTCGTGTTTTTAGCTGGAAAATGAGCAGAAATGCATTTATTTTTAATCTAGATACTACCACGCAGCCCTGGTTTCGTCAATGCATCCAGCTGCTGGTTGTATATCGAGTATTATACTTAAGAATCGATACTTGCGGTTGCCGTCTGCAATTATTGTTTTCATTAAATTTATAAATAATAAAATTACAATGGCTGCGAATAATTTGCCTGACGAACATTTTGAGGTGGCCGATGTAATTACAACTTGTTGATATATATATATGTCTATAACTAACAAGTCCATTTTAGTTCGATGAGGATGCTGATGATGAGCAAATGGTGTCCACAAATTCGGGACGCAAGCGTCTGTTCAGCAAAGAGCTGCGCTGCATGATGTTTGGCTTTGGCGATGACAAGAATCCGTACACGGAAACAGTTGATCTGCTCGAAGATCTGGTCATCGAGTACATTGCAGAGACCACGCACCGAGCCATGGAAATCGGACGCACAGGGCGCGTCCAAGTGGAGGACATAATATTTCTGGTGCGCAAGGATCAGCGCAAATATGCCAGGGTCAAGGATCTGCTGACCATGAACGAGGAGCTGAAGAAGGCTCGGAAGGCCTTCGACGAAATTAAATACGTTGGTAAGTATTCATTTGAATTCAAATCTAGCAAAATGTATTATTTTCTTTCTTCTGTTTTTCAGGCAACGAGGGAAAATTAAAATGACGAAAGACCAAAAACCATAAAACAAACTAGAATTTACATTACCATTAGAAAAAATAAAAATAACAACTGTGGAGCAGCCGAGATCTATTTTAATATAAAATTGTAATGCTAAATTCTTTTCTTTGAATCAATGTTTAAATTGTCGCAGATTTGAGTCCTCAGTTGTTAGTTCTTTAGAATTTATAATGTAATTTAAGAAATAACAACTTTTTATATATCGCATATTTGAGCTGTAAGTTCTTTTGAAATTAGAATTGGCATTTTTAATGAAAATCACAGGTTAAATGTAAAATTAATTTCTTTAAACTAACTTTTGACTTATCGCAGATTTAAGATCCAAAGTGTCAGTTCTTAAGAAGAATATAAATTTGTATTTCGCTTGGCAACTTTTATGTTAACTTCCTTTCTTTAAAACAAAGTCTAAATTGTTCTTTAACAGTATTTTAAATCAACAAAATCATTCTAAATCATTTATAAAACGTAAAAAATAATAATAAGAAATTTTAGAAATTTTTATAGTTGTTGAGTATAAAAAGATCGCAAATTGAAAGTGTAGAACATTAGTTATATGTTATATATATAAACATAATATATTATGTCAATCGAAATAGTCTTCGATATCTATGTTTGGATTGAGTAAATCATCACCATAGGGTTCCAGGTCTGTACCATTGAGTATCAGATTCTCGCACGTCTCCGCCAGATCTGTGTCTCCAATTAGGATCGCACCTCGGAGTCGTCCTTTCTGCAGCACGAACTTGATGTATTCCTTGTTGCGCGTGCAACGCACGAGTAGCTCGTAGTCATTGGCCAGCCCCTGGCCATTGTAACGGCCCAGCAGGACCACAGGAAACCCAAACAACTGCGTCACATGGCCAAAGAGCTCAAAGCAAAAGTCCTGATAGATTGTCTCGTTCTCTAGAGCAGCTGCCATGCTGCGTCCGGCCATGGCGCCCATTTGCCGGGCCTGCGTCCATAGACGCATTTGGATCCAATGTGTCGATGCTGCTGACCAGGCAGCTGTGCACACATCACCAGCCGCATAGACATCGCTCAGATTCGTGTGCATCATTTCATCCACCAGCAGTCCGCCATCCTCGGCCAGCTGGAGCGGCATATCGCTTGTGTAATCATGTCGCGGGGTTACGCCCGTCGCCGACACCATAAAATCGCAATTCAGCTGCTCAATACTGTCATCATCATCGTGTTTTAGCGTAATCCTCAAGCCATCTGGCAACTGCTCCAGTTTCTCAATGTGAGTTTTGCTGTAAATTTTAGGCAAGCTTCTTCCGGAGCTGCCAGCGCCGCTTAAGTCGTAGCTGAGATGCCAATCCGGTCCCAAGGCAGCACCTCGCTTGATTTGTTTTTGCTGCAGCGATTTGGGTAGCATTTCATCATAACGCATTCTTTTGATGGCTGTGCTGGCCGCCGTATTGTTTAACAAGCCCTTCTCCTTGCTGGCCAGTTGAAAGAACTCTGCGGCGCCGGCATCAACAAAAGTGGCCGAGATGTGATCATCTCTTATCACCCAGTGCACATTGACGGACTGCAGCTCGTGGGCCAACTCGCTGGCAATGCCACCATTGCCCAGAATAATCACATCTTTAGCGCTCGTAAGCCGTCGCTGCAGTTCTAGCACCGAATCTGTGTCGCGAATGCCTATAATGCGCTCCTCTTGATCCGGGCCAAACAATTTTGGTGCTCCGCCTGTGCAGAGGCACAAATAGCGGTATTTTACTACCAATCCAGACTTGGTACGCGCCCAGTGCTCCTTGCTGTCAATATGCTCCAATTGATCCACAATGTGTGCGATGCCGTCCCGTAACGTATCCACATTTTGCTCACGAACATCGAATTTGTGCAGATAACGTGCGATGGGCACCAAATTTGTGACGGTCTTCACAATGCTTGACTCGGTAAGCAGCAGGACTGATACTGTGGGGCAACAAATCTGTAATGTCTCGGCGCATGAAACGCCGGCAATGCCGCCACCCACAACTAAAAAAGTACAATCCCGTGTCATTGTCTGCAATTAAACTAATAGTAAAGTCTTCAATCCCCTTGCTGTATAAGTAAACACAGTTATCGCCTTAAATATCGAAACTTATCGTATCTTTGGGAAATGGTTAGTTATCGATCAACTGCTTCAAAATTGCCTGTCTCACAAACTCGAAAAGAACAGTTGCTGAAAAATCTAAGCGCTGCGTAGCTTAAGAAAAACACAATTTTTTGTCACATTTTAATCAATTTATTTAGTTATTAACATATATTTTTGCCTCATGATTTTAAAGATTGCCCCTCTTGCTTGCCATAGTACTCGCTGTAGTCGTATTCCCGAAAGGGCACGTCGTAGGTAAGAAGGCCGCAGTCGCGAGCCTGTTCCACTGCAACCGTTAAACGTAAATGACTTTTTTGGCATAAGCCGGTTTTGGAATAGCTCAGCACCTGACCGCTGTACGGCGAGATGAACTGTTTCAGTAGATCTGTGTTGCGGTAATCCAGCACCAGGTACTCATCCCGACAAATAGGACACGGATTTCCAGTGGCAATTTTACCCTGACGAACACAAGTCTTACGTGTCTTACGCGGCGCATACATTCCCTTGTGATTCCGACTGTGGTGCAAGAATCTCCATTAGGACGAACTATCGATAATAAATTGTTAGCTGCTTACCGATATTGTGTCCACACGAACTCCTCGCCGTAGGTAGTTTGGTACGCGGCGCTCTTCAGATAGCGCATAGAAGTCTCTACGGGAATCACTTTTGTGCGATCCTTTACATCGGGAGGAGCATCTGAGCCGCTTTCTTCGCTGTTCACTGCCGGTGTCTCATTGTCTGAGGCTGTTTCCTCTTTGCACCGGAGCGAGCATACAGTGTGCAGCGCAACACTGTTGCTGCGTGAAATGCGGGCCACGCTCGCATAAAATACGCGTGCTAAAGGTAACATTTTTATTAATTAACTTAGGTTTATTTTGTCGGCCAAAAATGCTTGCGGCGACGTAACAATCAGCTGTTCGTTCTCTTATCGAAAGGACAGGGTCACACTGCAAGCACACACATGATGTCACAAAGCTCGTTGATTTTACAAGTGTATTATCGATATCGATAAGTAATATTGCTACTATTTTGATTAATATATTTAAGCTTTTAATGTAACTTAACTGACAATATGTCAAGTGTTCATCAATTATTTATATTTTTTTTTTGGCATACAAAAAGAAACCAACAGTTTGCGGACAAAAAAATTTGTGTTTAAACGTGAGTATTTGCACACCAATCACAGCGTAACGGTAAAAGCTGACCGAATGCACGCACACAAATGCCAACCACAAGGCATGAATGAAAAGCTTCAAATCGTTTGAATCTGATTGGTTTAGTTGCTTTCGAAATTTACGGGTGCAAAGTAGCCAGCCCATGCAGCTGCAGAAGTCGCCGTCGCTTTTCCGGGTCGTACTGTGTTTGTGCACGACACTGACATCATAAAATCACGTAAATAAAAGTCAGCATTATTTAGTTTTTACCCATATTGTGAAGTGTAGTGGGCAGAGTCGCTTATGTACGTTGTACTTCTTGCCTATAATTTATGGCGTGCGGCGTCCTTGTCTGCTTGTGTGTGTGCATATGTGTGTGTGTGCGTGTTTTACTTGCTGCTGCATGCATAAAGTAGTAGAAGTTGCAGTTGTAGTATCTACTCTAATTTTAATCAATACTATTAGACGATTAATGTAAAAATTTACTTGCCACTAGCTGTGAGTGAACCTAGAAATATCTGTGCTCTTTTATAGGTATCCCTAGCCACTAGCAACAAAAAATACAAAATACGGGGCAAGATAGAAACACAAATAACGCGCCTTGCTTGTCGTTACTTGCCGCTGCCGCCACCTGCCGACAACAATAACAACAAAATAGGCACACGCATAAAACGGTGAGTCAAATGATTAAATGTATGAGAGAGCTTTGCCGTTATTTTTTTTAGGACTTTTATAAATAGTAACAGGCGAGTACAAAATATTTGCAAAAGCAGCGCCATCCACATTTCTTATCAATCGCAAATGGCCAACAGCACTGAAACTATAAATACAACTGCTGACTGACTGTGGTTCCCAGCCAGGGACAGGCTAGGCATTGCTTAGGGCAGGGTTTTGTTTGCACCACAAAGCGAAAGACAAACTTTTTCGTGCAACTTTTCGCGCATTTCGTGTAATAAATTATTTTTTCTTCGTTAGCACAACACAAACACACTCACAGGAATATAGTAGTAAAGAATTATATAAATGTTTCCCAGTTCTAAATTAGCACCTGTTGGCTTCGCGCTCCTTTTTCCTTTTTTTGTGTTTTGCCTTACCCATTAAATGTGTCAAATGTTGCCCAACTGGGTAAATACCCAGTTAAACTGCTCACTTTATTTTTTAATCAA
The DNA here is from genome assembly GCA_035042365.1 of Drosophila dives. Lineage (NCBI taxonomy): Eukaryota > Metazoa > Arthropoda > Insecta > Diptera > Drosophilidae > Drosophila > Drosophila dives. The sequence continues at coordinate 25,265 of JAWNLJ010000037.1, read as the reverse complement.
GCGATTGCGACATTTACCGGTTGTTCTTTCTATCGTTAAAATTAATTATGGCCCATGTTCGTATGTTTAATATTAGCATGTACATATATAGAATGGAAGGCTTACAATATCTATATAATATAATATAAATATAGATTTACAAGAACACAGGGTATTCGCAGTAGTTGTTGCCTACGTTCAAACTTCGTTGTTGACGTTATCATATTAATTTTCATTTATAGCTCATTTTTCGGGCTATGCCTTTTCTTACCTCTTCTATACGAGTATATAATATTTTCCAAATTTGAATCATCGTTTTCCTTTTTTTTGGTCTTTACTATGTTTTACATGCAATCATTTCGTTTGCTTTTTGAGAGGCGTTACAAACTTTCAGATTATGGGTTTTTTTTCTTGATCTCGGGCGTGGGTTCACCTCTAGGCTTGATAAGCATTAGTATTAAGGTTAAGCCCAATAGGGGTATGTTAACAGACGTAGTTATTTTTCTGTTTTATTTTTGGTAAATTCCATTTCACTAGCCTAATTTCGCTTGTTAAAATAATGACGGTGGATGGCTCTACATATTTTTTATTTATATATATTTTTCTTGTTTTTTTTTTTGATTTGTCAATAAACGACAATTTGCGTCTTTCTCAAACCACATGTAGCTTCATTTGTTCAGTTTAACGTAGTAACATAATTGTACATTAATTAATAAAATACTCAAACTATTAATAACCTAATATATATGAAGTAGTCCTCAATAACTTCATGCATTGCTTACTGTCAAGAGCCGGATCTTTTCTTACAATTTTGCTTATGGAGTAGTCCGAAGAGGTGCACCATTATAATTTATTGCTTCCTCTTCCACAATTCATGTCTACCTGACATGATATAAGCATATAATTCTACCCTTTATTGGGGATAATAATTCACGACGTGTTTGGAGCAGTTTTGTAAGAAATTAATGTGAAGATTCAGAGAGATGGCAATTATAAAATTAATTATGGTGAAATTATGATGTGGGAATCTCAATAAATTAAAATAATAAAGCTTAATTGCAATAATTTTATAGATTTCTACGATTCGATTTGTACAGATTTTATGAAAATTGAAATCAAATAAAATAATATTGTGTGGTTTAGAAAAAAATTTGTCAATTGCAACTTTTAATAGTATAGGGATTCGATTGACAAATATATGTGCCTTTAGCCCACCGTATTAACTTAACTTAACTTACTTAACTTAGAGATCTTATTCGCAATAATTTAAATACCAATTTGCTTAATTAAGTCCCTTTTAACCGCACCCCCTGTAACAAAAGTGACAGCTCACTCATTCTAGGCGTCAAAGTTGCTGCCCCCGCTGTCCCCGAGACTAAGCATAAGTCCCAAAATATTGCGTGACACACACAGACCACACAGTCGTACTAGGATCAGCCTAGGAACACGGGAGCACGGGACGTGGTATTAAAATGCAGGCCACGTAATGACATCAACATGTGGAGAGTTAGGTTAAAGGTTACCTTTGTTCCCGACCTCTTCAACAGGACTTTTAGAAAATTAAACAGCTGTTAAATTTAAAAACCTTTAAATATTTCAATGCCTCTCATAGGGGTTGTACGCCTTCCCAACTAGTCATTAAATAATGCAACAGAGAGCAACAGCTGCCACTTTTCCCGGGTTACTTAAAACGAGCGCCGATAAAAAGTTAACAAACTCTTATTCATGGCCAGCGTTTGTGGCGCTTCAGTTGTATACTGAGGTCTAAATCTAATTGCACGCTTCATTATTTTGTGTGTCAAATAGATAATGATGACCAAAAGCGATAAGGAAATACTGGCCAATTCCATGTACGAGGATGATCCCAATGGCAATTCAGCGCCCACGACAATAGATCAGGAGCAGGGGCACTTGGCGACAAACGAAGCGGTTACGGCGGATCCAACAAATATTGGGACAGCGACTTCACCACGTTGGGGACCACAAAATAAAGGTGCACAGGAGCTGGCATCACTCTATAGTCCAGGTGAGGCAATGCAAGAATGAAAAATGTGTTTCAAAAAGTAAACGTTTGTAAATTTGACTGATTTGTCTTAAAAATAATACACATTTGAAAAATAATTTTTAAATAGTTAAGGAATGTGTTAAGGGATTTTATATTTTTATGATAGCTAATCTATAAGGATTAAAAATGTTGTCAATATTTTCATTAGTGGTATTAAGATAACAAGCAATAATCAGAAAATCCTACTCAAAGATAGCTATAAAACACTTCCTATCTTATACTTCATTGGCTCAATGTTATAAATATAATTGTTCTTATTTTTTTACATTTAGGTTTTAGTTTTTGCACGTCTTAAAAAGTATTTTTTAACTTTTATACACTTGCCAGGTAAACGGGCCCAGGAATTCGTTTGTGTTTACACCTGCATCGGCCTGATGATTATCAATTTGGCGCTGATCATGAGTCACCTGCGTTGGGAACGGATAAGCGTCACCTTCTTTTCAGCACTGTGTGGCATTCTGACGGCCGACTTCGCATCCGGCCTGGTGCACTGGGCAGCGGATACATGGGGCTCTATCGACTTACCCTTAATTGGAAAGGTAAGCATCGGTAATTAATAGATATAAATTAATAAATCAAATTGAGGTACATGGCTAGAACTTTTTGCGACCGTTTCGTGAACATCATTTGGATCCCACGTCAATAACACGACACGATTTTATTGAGACAAATGGCGATAACTTTATGGTTGGCATACCTATACTTGGATATTTGGCGCATTATTTTTATATAAAGTCGCCGGGTGATATACAACAAAATTTCGGCTGGATAGCATATATATTTCTATGCTCCATTTTTGTGGCTATGACGAATCAGGTGAGTTTTACAAAAGATCATTGCTAACTATAACCGTTGTCACACAGTTGCGTGATTTTTTTTATTTAAGTTAACAATTTATATTATTTACTGATAAAATGTTCAATCATTTAGATACACAAGTGGTCGCATACATATTGGGGCCTGCCCAGATGGGTGCTATTGCTACAGAACTGTCATATTATTCTGCCGCGCAAACATCACCGTATACATCATGTGGCGCCGCATGAGACGTACTTTTGCATAACCACCGGATGGTTGAACTGGCCACTGGAGCGGCTCAGGTGAGTAGCTGGAAAGTCTTTAAAACAAAAAACATTAAGCTAATAAAAGTATCTGACATCTTTACCCTTAGATTTTGGTCATCTTTTGAGTTTATTATTGAGCGTTTGACGGGACTGAAGCCGCGTGATGATGACTTGAAATGGGCTAAGAAACTCACATAGCTGTGCTGTCCAGCTACTGTATATAACTCTTGGACCAAGCAACGTTTACAAAGCTTACCAATTAAAGAAACAAACCAAAGAATGCTAGAACAGAAGTCACTTTTAAAAATTATAAATTATATTTCGCACAACTAAAAACAATGTATGTAAGGTCAATATATTTATATACAATATATAAGCCGACAATTATCAAAAAGAAATGTGTTTTTGAAGAACACTTTAGTTTAAGTAGAAATGGTTTGTGCATTGTCGTTTTTGTATTTCTTTATAGACTCGCGCAAACATAAAAACACATTGATCTCGCTACTTATTACCATATACAACGAGTGAGCCTTATAAACATACAGACTATGTGAAGCTGGCACAGATATATGCTTGCTAAAAATGTTGAAAATCTTTTTTACTACTTTACACATAGAAAACAGCTTGAATAGCAAACATTTTTATAGAAAATATCATAAAAACAAAATAAGATTTCAATACATTTCAAAGCTTCTGAGGCTATATGAGTAAATAAATAATAATATTTGCAATTTATATATACGTATACAGTGATAGCCATATAATTAGTGGTACCAATAATTTTTGGAAGATTTTGTTACCCTTGATACCTAAATAGAAAGAGCTTTATAGCAACTTAAGGAGGCAAATGCATAGTTTGCTATAAATGTTATTTGTAAATATTAGTTTGTGAACACATTACTTCTTAAACATAATTATTAATAATAATTTTGAGGAATTTTAAACTATAACTCTTTCCATGGACCAATTTTAATATTCTTAATAAATTTAATTACGAATATTGTGTGTATGTAACCTAAGCAATTAAAATACATATCGTAATTTATTGCTTAGGATTTACCTTCTTCACAAACAAAAGCGTATGTTTCAATATTTTACAATTTACAATCAAAATAAAGAAACTAGTTATGGATACATATTTTTAAAGCTGTTCCCTATTATATAGCTACCACTGTATATATAAATATATATAGAATATACTATATAAAGAGCGCTGAATGCAATCAAAAAAGTGACTTAAAAACTTGCCTTATATAAAATCATATAAATGATCTGTGTATATGTAACTATAATAACAGAACCAAAAAGACAGTCAACAATTTTAAAAGTAGCTAAGCAAATATTTTAGTACGCATATTTTTAAGCAATTTAGTGGCCTATGTAAAGTTTAGTATTAACAACAAACACAAAACAAACCAAACAACTATGACAATGTAATGTTTATTACAAGCCTAAGCAACTAAATTTATACATTTTGTAAACAGAAAAAAACTTTATAGATTTATACATATTCGCGCCTGGCAATGACTTGGACTGCTAAGAAAAATGTTGGTTAAGAAATTAATTCGAAGTGAGCAATATTTATTGTGATTAAAAACAATTAAGCTGATTTTTAAATGTAGTTTTATATTCTATATAAAATATAAATTCGCTCAGCCATAAATCACAATGAAACAAGTAGCAGTCTTCTCCAATTTTTAGTGGGAGTAGAGGGAGTGGCTGAGCCTAGTTGCATTCTTCAAATGGATGACAGAGTTTAATTTAAGAGTTTAATTAAATTCAATAACCATTTCGAATGTTGAACAAATTGGGTTGTATTTCCTGCTTCATTTTGTTTTGCAGAACTCTTTGTTTAATAGTGACAAGAGGTAAAAAATGGTTTTAAATAAATAAATATCAAAATTAAATATATTTTTTGATTTCTACTTTACTTTCTTTGTTCTTTTTTTTTTTGTTCCAACACCTTCAAAGTTTCCCTTTTGATCTGGCGCTTTTTGTCCACCTTTTCGCGCGCTTTTGTCCACTTGTCAATTTTCTTCTGCGTTTGCTCCGCCCTAATAGCCTCGATCTCCCTGTACTTTGCCTGCTGACGTCGCAACGCTGCCTCGTTGTGGACAAATATGGGGCGGCATTTGGAGCGCAACCAAGACTTAAAGGTCTGCTTGGGATTGTCGCTTTTCTGGCTTGGCGGATGGACCTCTTCTGTAGGCGGTGTTGGCGGTGTCGGCTGTTCGGCGGTTTCTTCATCAATCTGCTCATCTCTGGCTTGATGTACTTTAGTCCAATAACGTAACACGAGCACAAACAGCACAATGATTCCAATATAGACCAAGATTAACAATAACTTTTCCCACCACTTAAAATTCTGAAGTATTTGTGGTATTTCTCGTCTGTGTATTGCAGCCACCTCCAGTTGAAGCAGTTGCTTCAGTTTGCTGCAGTCATTGACAGTCATCTCCATCACATTCTTATATATCGCTGGTGTCGCATCGGACCATGTTAATTCGCCGACATGACGTCCAAACAGCTTTTTGCAACGGGCATAGACTTCCTTCATCCATGTCTGGCACTCAGGTTTGTTAATGTCCGTCAGGCAAACTGGATTCATGTTGACAACAGTAAGTAACTTACCCACAATAAGAGAACAGAAATTTGTTTAAAAGCCGATGTGATTACTCTTTGTAAATAAAACACAAATTTATATTCCAATTAGTTTATACTTGTCTTTTTCAAAGTTACACTGCTGAGGAATATAAAATACATAAATATCTGCAAATGCTCCCATGCTTTTTTTCGTGCATGCAAAATTCACAAATTTTGGATGACTTCCAGCTACAAGAACCAGGCGCACAGAAATCAGCTGGTGGTTTCTAAATATTACTAAAACAAACGTAGCATACTTTTACTGCATGCCAAAATCATTTTTCGGCACCTGGTAAAAGTATGCAATGAAAAATTTGTATCTTAAAATTACCTGCAATAAAAAGAAGGCAATGTATTTTAGTATTTGCTGAATTTTGGCCGTGAAAGTATGCTTTACTTTTATTTTGGCACATAATCAGCAACTTGCTGCTGATTTCTGTTCGCCTGGTACTTGGGGCTGGAAATAAACCAAAATTTTGAATTTTGCTTAAATTTTTAAAACTGTCATATCTTTGTTAATAATGGAGATATTGATGTTTTTTGAATTTTTTTTTGTAATATTTAAAACGGTCATATCTTCGTTAATAATGGAGATATTGATGTTTTACTCTTTTTTTTTTAAATTTTTAAAACGGTCATATCTTTGTTAATAATGGAGATATTGATGTTTTTCGCATTTTTTTTTTTTTAAATTTTTAAAACGGTCATATCTTTGTTAATAATGGAGATATTGATGTTTTTTGATTATTTTTTTTGTATTTTTTCTATAATTAAACATTTTATGTGTATTCTAAAATTGGCATCACAAATTATTTATTTCAAAAGTAATCTTTTTTTGCCATGCTCCCATAGCATATCACAGGAACTGAGGAGTAAAAACACTCGCATTTTTATGCCTACAAAAAAAGGCTTCGGCTCTGGCAACTCTCTCTTAAAAAAGTTTTTAAACGTTTGGATTTAAATATTTACGGCATTTTTATACAAAACATTACTTTAGATTTTACTTTATTTTTATTTTTATAAGATGCTGAATAAATTTGATAAATTTTAATAAAGTTGAGGTGGGTCAACATTAAGTTTTATTAATGTTAATATTTATACTGCCCTTTCTAACAAAAACAATACACTTCAACAGCAAACATGAAGCAAATTATATATAGTATGGTTAGAGACTTTAGTGAGGACATAAAATATGCGACTTATGTGTTTAATTTAAACTATAAACTAATTTTATATAAACTTATCGATTAGTTAACACTGTGGCCAATCAAAGCTTAGCAACGGGTTTCCAGATGACAACAACAAACCAAATACCCAATTTCCTAGGCAACGCTGAACCATGCCAAATGATATTTACAGCAAGTTCTGTTAACTAAACTGAGCATAAGTTAAATTTACAAATTAAGAACATATTGGCTAAAGTAGACCATGATTGAAAAGGAAACGGAGGATAATCGAGTTGATAGCAATGTGGAGCCAGCTTCATCGGCGCCACCTCCGCCTCCAACAGCTGCCGGCAGACCGCCAACTTCGCAGCTCTTTTCAGTAAGTGCACAGCTAGAAAATGGTGCTCGAAATGCTGACAATTTAAGTGTTATTTTTTATAGCGTGGCAATTTGGTTAGTAGTCGCACTGCTGGCGACCGGACTGCCCTGGCGAGGCCATCGACGGCTGTGCGGGCCGTGGGATATGCAGCAAGCAGCAGCGGATCGGCTGGGCAGCGTTTCGATCAATTCTTTCTGGAGAAGGTCAAACAACAGGCTCTGTCGTCGGCGAATGCCTCTGTCGATGCAGCGAAGGATGTCAAGTAAGATTTCTATTAATTTGTTACGCTTTCTGTCTACAATACACTAACAAAAACAACAGTCCGCAGATTAAGTACAAGAATATGGAAACAAAAATAGTCAAACTGCTGGAATCATCAATAGTTTTGGCAGCCCGCTGCTCACCAAATCGGCCAAGTGGCCCCAATAATAATTCTGAAGTGAAATCTTCGCTGGCCGAGGCGCTAAACAAGGCAAAGGATGCGTCCTCATTGGATCGCATACTGCATCATGAGCAGGACAAGCAGGGCGAGAATGTGTTTCACAATTTTGAATTGACTTATGCGGTAAGAAAATCTTACCTTTGTGTGTAAAACTTTTGCTTTCCTTAAATGTTATCAACAGTGCGTGAAAATTGGGTGTCAAAGTCATACGGGAAAATAATGCTTTCCTAAGTATTGTTATATACTTGCTTTGTGAGATAATAATTTATTACTTAATCTTTTGTAACATAGATGTTTTACTGATACTAAGAAGTGTATTAAGTTATTTTAATTTTAACTTTTGTATATTTCGTTAAATTTTATTTTATTTCGTTAAATCCCTTAGTCGATCTCTTATTGCTATTTTACATATTATATTTTGGTAAATGCATATATTTAAAAATCATTCTTTAAAATGATACAAATTCAGGTTTTCTTCAATCTTGCCGAGCAATACGAGCACAATGAGATGCACATTGAGGCCCTCAATACCTATAACATAATGACCAAGAATAAAATGTTTCCGCACGTGAATCAATTGAAGTTGAACATGGGCAACATCTACTTCAAGATGGGAATGCATAAGAAGGCTATTAAAATGTATCGCATGGCATTAGATTCAGTGCCCAACACGCTGAAGCAGCTTCGCCTGAAAATCACCGAAAATATTGGTGTATTATTTGTACGGATGGGTCAATATTCAGATGCTGCCTCTAGTTTTGAGTTCATCATGTCGGAACGGGCAGATATTCGCAGCGGCATTCACTTGCTACTCTGCTACTATGCCATGGGCGATGTGGACAAAATCAAGAGCACATTTCGCTCTCTGTGCGAAGTGCAGCCCGTTGAAAACGAACGTGACTTGGAGAATGAAAATAATATTATACGCCTACAGCAGCAGGCGGAACATTCCGAAAAATCGGGCTCTAATCAAGCGCTAGTTGGAGATAATCATGCTGAGGTGGCCATCATTGATGCAGATGGTGGCAGCTCCTATGAGCAGGTTAATGAGCTCAAGAAGAGCTCTGCGAATACAAAGAATCGATATGTTTTGCAGGCCCTCAAAACTGATGAATTGGCCATTTATACCAAACAGCGAAGAAATGCAGAGAAACGTTCCATTACAATGATTGTTGATCTGATTTCCCCACTCATTGAGGAGAACTATAATGATGGTGAGTTTGACATTTGACTGGAAAGTAAAACGGATGATTATTATTAGGTTTTTAGTAATTTCTTTCACATATTTGAAATATCCTTTGATTAGCTTCTTTTTTATTCGATCGTCACTTAAAAACACCGCCAACTATCATCGATGTTTCTATCTCTCGATCAGCATCACTGTCAGTGCTTAATATCGATTAATAGAGTGGCCTAACATAATTAGATTTATGGTCACACATGCAAATACTACATTGAGTAATTAACAATATAACGGTTATATTTAAATGAGTAAAAACTAGCTATAGAGTACTTTAAATTACAGACGTATTTTACAGACTACTTTAGCTATAATAATATAGAAAAAGTAAATAAAGTGTATAAATTATATTCGCTTTTCGACATAGGCTATAACTGGTGCATTGAGGTGATAAGGACATCAAATCTATCCTGGCTTGCTAACGAACTGGAGCTGAACAAGGCGCTTGTCTATTTGCGCCAGAACGATGTCAATCAGGCCATCGAGATGCTGCAAATGTACGATCGGAAAAGCGAGAGCTCCATGACGGCCAGTGCTGTGACAAATCTCAGCTTTATTTACATAAATGTGCGTCATTTATATAAATATGCATTTATCTATTTACCAATTTAACAATTTCCCTTGTAGCTGGGCAATATGGAGATGGCCACCCACTGCCTGAATCAGCTGCAGGAAATCGGAGCACTACAAACAAGTCCTTTAGCGCTTGTCAATGCCAGCATTGTGGACAAGCAGAATCTCAATCTTAGCTCGGCTAGGGAGCGATTACAGCGTGCATTGCAACTGGAGCCGACTAATTTTGAGGCCAATTACAATTTGGGTCTGATTGCCCTGCAGGAACAGCATTTCGAGCAGGCCGAGGAGCAGTTTGAACTTTTGAAGGCCCAACTAATGGAACCACATTCGATGCAACACAGCCATGTCTACTATCAGCTGGCCAAGCTGCAGGAACGCCGCTTGAGCAGTGCGTCCGCGTCCTCATCTGGTGCTCTCCAAGCCTATCTGCAGGTGCTGGGCATCTCGGCCTCCGACATTGATTCGCGCCTGTTCGAGAAGGTGGGCAGCATGTACGAGCAGCGACAGGATCACCAGGAGGCAAATCAATACTACAACGAGGCGTATCGTATCAATATGAGCGACATAAGCATTGCCAGCTCCATTGGCTCCTACTACATAAAGCTGCAGGCCACGGAGAAGGCTCTCTACTATTATGAGCGTGCCGTCCTCGCCGATCCCAATGACCCCAATCTGATGCTGCGCATCGCCAGCTGCTTTCGCAACTCGTACCTGCCACCCAAGCAGTATCTCGGAATGTTTGAGAACATCTATGCGCGCTTTCCTGACAACCTGACTTGTGTGCGCGCCCTCATGCAAGTGACCAAGTCGCTCGGTATGATCGAGTTGCATGAGCGTTACGGCCAGGATTATGTGAGACTACAGAAGCAGCAACAAGAGCGTCTGAACGAACAGCGCTACCAGCAGCAACGCCTGTCGTCTGCCACCTCTGGCAGAGCAAACAGTCGTCTCAAAAGTAAGCCCCCTCAAATAAAGCGATGAGCTGCGTTTTTAATGTGACAATTGCCTCCGTTTCAGCACTGCGTCAATCAAATGAAGAGCGCCTGCAGGAAAACATCGACATCTCGACCACTCTAATGTCAAGTTCTACGGGCTACAATGGTGACCAGTTCATGCAAAGTGGCAACTCTTACCTGGGTAAAGCTCATACATTATTCCAAAACGCAAAACCTTGATAGTAAAGTAACAACCAATTGTTTAGTTAAACAACATGTGGATCCGTTGGGCCCACCAGCTGAACGTCCTCGCACTGGAATGTTTCGTGGACAGCAGAGCAACGACTCGGACGATGATGCGGAAATGAATGCAGACAGTTTGCTGCCCATTTAAAGAATGTTCAACTAGTCATAGTGTGTGTAATTATTTATAAAATAAATTTAAGTTCTAATTGATGTCTGGCTTACTCTAAACATTACATTCTCTTTTGCATATCAAAAAAATACATATTTATTTTTTATTATTCAAATTTTCAGGCAACTGCTGCTTAGCGATTTGACTGCTTTTTCTCCAACATACAAGCAGTGTATAGTTGGAAAAATGTGAATATTTTTTTAAAGAAGTGATTTTTGAGTAAAGCAATTTGCTGTGTTTACACATTTTAATATAAATTTACGCTCTACCAATTTTCCAAATATTAAATATTATTTAAGCAAACATTAGCAACGGAAAATATATAATAGTCTCACAATCTCGGCACTTGTTTGGTTTATCTTTTATTACGTTTCAAGGCAAATAATACATAAGCTAATTTTGTTTACAATTTAAAATCAATGTATTATATTTAAAATTTGACTGTTTTTCTGTTGCTGTTGTCATTTACAAAACAACCGTGTTGCCTACTCTGCCGTCTCAACGTGGCACTTCCACCTTATCGGTTCGCTTGCCCCTACTTTTACCTATGCCACGCGCCCATTATATTTAAGCGAACATTGAATTATTACGTAAGTGTTTTTCTATTGTTTGAATATGCATGTGATTAAATTTGCTTTTGTCGTTGTGTGTTATAGGTGAAAAGAATATAAGTCATGATATATAGTTAAAACCGTGTTGATAGTATTATTTGAATGCCACGATCTTTTATTTACTTAGGTCGGGGTCGGTCTGCAGACAAACATTCATCTACACAGATAATTTGTTTTTTCTTTTAAGCGCGTCATCCATTTAGACGAAAAATATAAATTTAAAAAACCGAACAATTACAAGAAATGGTTACAAAATATATATGATACACAACAAATGTCTAGCTTTCAATTTCCTACAGTGCCTTCCAAATACAAAATCAATCTTACAACTCTCTCGGATTACAGCTCTATAGCTATCAACGCCAGGACACACCTTATATCTGGTATATCTTGTATTTCTCCTCATACCTTCTATCTCTGCACTTTCTGATTTCTCCCCGCAACTCTTTCCATCTACCTCCTTTCCTTACTATCATTGTTGACTCGTTTAGAAGCTCATGTAGCCGCGAGAAGTGGAACGACGACGTGCACACAGATACGCAACGAGAACAACCACTATCAATCCAGCCAGGGCAATGCCGACAGCGATGGGCACCACATCGGAGGTCTCTGAACTGTCGCAGTCGAGCGCCGACGAGAAACCTTTGGTATTATTGGCGCGGAACGCCTCCACTTGCACATGACTGATGCTGATGGTTGCAAAGGTCTCATTGTGGTGATTGGTGTTCGTCATGTTGAACTTCTGGACGCGTGTGCAGTGGTACGACATTTTCTCGGGCGTCTTGAACTCGTTGTCTTGGCCGGTGTGTACTAAATAATAAGATTGATTCGCTGCAAAACAATATAGGTTAATAATATATACAAATTATGAATAAAATTAAATTGATAAGCAAACTATGTAACATCGTTTTTTTCCTATCTCGATAAATATTTTTTTTTTATAGTCAAATTAATTATAATAATGATTCATTAATATCATGATCTATTCGGAAGTGACCAAACTGCACCAATAAGAAAAATCAGACAAAAAACAAGATTTAAGTAATATTTGTGTTTCGCGTAAGAAATAGTAATTATCTTATACACGCCGAGGTTCAGTTAATCTTGTATATCGGAGTTATAGTGCTAAATTTTTTTCAAAACATATTCTGATTTGGTTTAATATCACGCTAAATAAATAAAAATTTTACTAGTAAAAATACACAAAAAAATAATGATCTTGCATAGCGTTAATATTATAATAGCTGACGCTCACCCTTGGCATCGGGGAAATCAGTGGTGGAAACAGCGAATATAATCTGTACTGATGAGAGTGAGATGGATTTATTCTTTTTCTCCAAATGCAAGGCCAGAGAATCTGGTGAGACAGCGCTACCCCAGTTGAGCTGCAGGCTTTGCGTAATATTGTTATCGCAAAGCGCGTGATCTACTTTGGCATCGGTGGGCACATTATACAAGCCACTGGTCATGTTGCCGTCTAAAATTATGTGAAGCAGGATTAAGAAGTGATTTGGCATTATGATATTATTATGCTTAACTTACCAATGGTCTCATACATGAAGGTTAGCTGTGCTGCCATAGTAAGCCAAATGCAGCTGCTGTTCCATGCCCCAATGCCTGGCGGTGGGTAAGGCTGTGGCTTATGCGTTGTGGTCGGCACAGGAGCTGTAGTCGTCGAGGTTATTGGTGCAGCGGTAGTACTTGTTGTAGGTGGCTTAATGGTTGTTGTTGTTGTTGTAGGTGGCTTAATGGTTGTAGTTGTTGTTGTAGGTGGCTTAATGGTTGTAGTTGTTGTTGTGGTTGTTGTTGTTGTCTTGTTTGCTTGCACGGGAATATCTGCATTTTTCAAGCTATACAAACCCTGAGAAAGTACTGTAAGAAGTGCAAGCAAAACATTTAACGCATTTTTATATATAAGTGTGTTAACAAGACTTATTTATTATATTACTCTTTGTCAAATTTTTGAGTAATTGTTAAGTTTCCCAAAAAAAACTTATTAGATTGCACTGAAATAATTTATTTGTAATCAAAACCACAAATTACATTTTTTTATCGCCTTTCTATAAATAATGATTTAAATGACATTATTTACATTGTGTTTCATTATATTTATTTCCTGCATGACTGTTCGAGCATTGTGTTGAGTGAGTCATATTGGTGACCAATATAATTATTTGCACTTAGAGCAAATGATAAGCAAATAATATGTCAGCGAATCGTTTAAATAAATGTAAAAAGAGTTGATATGAAACTTTGGAGAAGTGAAGGGCTTAAAAGATGTATGAAAATCATAGATAATTGACACAATTAACAAGTTGTGTTTTCAACTTTTTAATTCTATTTTATTAACTGGAGCTGATTGTGATACATTTCCATTTGCAAACATTCTTTAATGTGATAAATTGCAAATAAAAGGCCCTCATAAACTAATAAATAAAATAAAATAAAAACATGCTGATTAAAGAGACTGTTATAATAGATTTTATTATTAATAAACGCTAAATGCATTGATATGTTCTTGATCTGTAAAATAAGTATACGTATCATACGATATCGATATGAATCGATCAATATCGATGATGTGATCAGAAACTTGATGAAGATGAGGGAAAACCAATAAAAATAAAACAGCTGAACAGACGTGTTTGTAAACACTATTCAACTTAGCTTTGTCTACTACAATTCGCTTTGGCTAATTATGAATGACTCAAGACGCCTTTGCTATATACTTGGTTCACTTACATATGCATATATTGTCAAAGCTTAGCTATTTTCTGCCTTTACATGCTTGCGGTTACGCTTAATCATCCCCCCATTCTGCGCGTGTCCGCCTAACCCTTTGTAAAACGGACCAGATATGACCTTTAAACATGAGTTAAGCGACAAGAATTCAGTGACTGCTGGATAAATAGCTCGCCTGCTTTTCTGACATGCACTACAATTTATAGGAACTAAGCGGAATTGCATGTGATGTGCACAATCTAAGAAGATTCATTTGCGACGAGCATGCAAGATGAATTTAAGTCAAAATTTATTCAAAAGATGGGATTTTTTTATAAACGTAAAGAATGTTTTCTTAGTTTTTCCCGTGTTTCTGGTGCTATATTTGTTTAGTTTCTTGGATAGGAATGATTAATTTACACAACTTCTTAAAAATAATTGAATACAAAATGTTATATACTAATATTAAATCTATTAGAAGGTTGACTTGACTTTTAAATACTAGAGCAAGCTTTGCAGAAGGATTTTCAATTAAAATAATTCTTGAAAATTGAAAATACGAACTTGTTAAAGTTTTAGACAATAATCATTATTAATATTCATAAGGGGGTTAAAGAATAATTTTAATAAACTTGAATTGATATCACTGGCTTGTTGAAAGCGCATAATATACTAACATCAACAGATTCTATAATGAGTAAGTTGCAAACAATCAACAATTTGTTTTGGGGGGTGTACCCGAAGCGGCTTATAAAGTGTATGTGTGTACATGTGATATCGCAAATCACAATTATGCGACATATTAAAAAGAGCGACAGAGAGAGAGAGAGAGATGTAGAGAGAGCAACAGAAGTGAGAGCAAATGTGCCGCAGGCAAATAAATAAGTTAAATAAATAACAACTTAAATGTAGTTGTGATTCAGAGATAATTATATTTGTGTATATGTGTGTGTTTATTCACTTTATTTCTGTCACACAACAGAAGACAACAAAGTGTTCAAAGAGAATAAAAGCAAATAGGGGAAATAAAAGAAAATGCAAGATAGATAAACTGAATGTGCCTGCATTTGTAGTAGAGATAAAAAGAAGAGGGGTCGATGCTGCCGGCAGAGCATACCAAAGAGAAGAAATGCAATTGCTTTATCTGAGCGGCTTCTGAATGCAGGTAGAATTGTTTTTGTTGTTGTCTAGAGATAGGGGCATCATGCGATACACTTCAACATATATCCACTATCTACATATATGCGAATAACTGTATGCGTAATAGTATAAAGTTCAACAAGAGCTGAACACGTAGTTTTGACTGCAATTTGCATTTTCCTTCGTCTGCGTCTTCGCCTAAGCCACCATCATCTTTTTAGATTTGTAGGGTTTTCTTATGCGCTTTGTCCCTATACTTTTCAAAGTGTAATAAGAGTGTCACGAAAACAAGAAAAAAAATGAAGTGATAAGTGTCAATGCGCTGCAAATACCATACGTACATACATATATTTGCACTCACATACACGCATACAAATACAATAATTATTCTACATATGAGTTAGTTTTGTATATTTCCACAGCAAAACAAAAACAGCAATCAGTCCGTCGAACGGATTATTACGTGTGCAAGCGAGATGACAATAGGCGAATAAAAAAACAATAAAAAATTAAATCGCGATGAACAGACAGAAAATGAACAAAGAGTTGCACAGGTTTTATATATTATTTTGCAGTCGAACAGTTACTTACCAGAGGTGCTCAACAGGAGCAAAGTCGTGCATATTATGAACTTATGTGCAACCATATTGATTATGCTAGCTGCTGTCCTGCTAACCCTTTTTTACAATATCAATTTTAGATTGTAAGCTTTTGAATCTAAAATGGTTACAATTATTAATATTATTTCGCTGATTCACCAGTCAATAATTTGCTTAGCTAGTTTACTGGGAGCTCACTTTATTGCGCACAAACGAAAAATGAAATGACATTAAAAAATAGTGTTGGGTTGCTCGTCAGCTGTGAGTATTCTATAAATATATCGAACAACATTTGCTCACGAATGATCCATACCGATATTTATATGTATATATATATATATATCTGCTCAAATGAACTGTTAAGTTACACTTGTATATCGATTAAATGTATATCGATACATGTTAAACAAGTTGCAAGTGTGCGGGATTTCGAAGTAACCCTCAAAAATGTGTCGATTGAATCGTTTTTTCTTTTTGCCGTGGACTTTGTAATATTCGACCTCATATTCGCACATCAGATGTATTTCTAATATATATGCAAACATATTGATAAATATAGGACATTAGATCACTTGTTTAACTGTATGTAATGTTTTTTATGTGGGAATTTCGTAATAATTTGGAATAATATATTTAAGAGCTGGTTTTAGCATTCATACATTTCTGTTGTTTATTTCTTTGTGTTTTTTTATTCACTCATCCACTTTATATTATTATGTATTTTATACATATATATGTATATTTATATTTCCATATAAAAAATAGTTCTTCATTATTTATCAGGTAAGAATTAAAAGTACACATATAAAATATTTCTTATCACTAAACAACACCTTAGCCTAAAACAAAGTATTGCAAACATATATATGAACATGTATAAGCATGCATCACACATACGTACATAATTTTATCTGAATTATATATATATATATATATATATATATAATTTGTATTTTGTAAATATAACAAACAAGTTGAAAACAGTATGTATAGAATAATTTGAGCAAAATCCTTTAACTTCATTTAGGTTTTAAAAAAATATATATAATAAAATACAAAAATATATTGCAATTGTGTGATTTACATATTAAGCAACAATTTCCAAAATACCTACTTAAAATCTAAATAAAAAGGTATCAAAAATTTCAAGGCAATAACAATTAAGTAAGTTTTTTGTGTTTTATTTCTACACTTAGC
This sequence comes from Drosophila dives, assembly GCA_035042365.1. NCBI lineage: Eukaryota > Metazoa > Arthropoda > Insecta > Diptera > Drosophilidae > Drosophila > Drosophila dives. The sequence continues at coordinate 8,093 of JAWNLJ010000037.1, read as the reverse complement.
AGCTAGCAATTGCGACCTGTCGATGTGATGAAGTCCAGAAATCAGAACAGGTGTAGAGTAGTGTGTGTAGTTTAGTGTAGTATGTTGTGTGTAGTTTGCCTTATTGCACCAGTTAATAGCCTGTCTCGGGCTCCTGTTTGAGCGTCATACGACATGGCTCTGTAAAAAGTAATATAAATATATAAATAAATAAATAAATAAATATAATATATATAAATAAAAGTTTGCTTTTTCCAATTAAGAGAGTTTGATAAAAAGACTTTGTAGACATATATTGTTGTTATTTTTTACAAAATCTTTTTGATCGGTTTTAATTATAATAACAATAATTATATTTAGTTCTGTCGACCTATATTTTGATTGGAAAAATAAAAAAAATAACATTCAAACTAAAAAATCGCAAAAATTTTCAATTAGTTGTCAATCTGCGACCTTTGTTCGTTTTTTTTCATTTTATTATTGCATTGTTATTATTGTTATTATTGTTGGTATTACTCACCCATCACATAGGTAGGTGCTAGCATTTCGGGAGCACGTATTTTGAGGGGGGCGCGTCGCAGTAGCTCGTCGGCGCTGTTACCCTCGCTGCGGTTGTATTCATTTAGAGTGATATCCGCCGGATTGCGAATTGCAAGTCCGGCATCGACCGGCGACGTTGACACTCTTTGGTAGGGATGCACGCGTTGGTTTTGGTTATGAGTATGCACTATCTGACTCTTATGCTGGACATTGTATTGGCGTTGGCCAGCATCCAGGTAGGCGCCGCTCTCCTGCGATTTTGGACTACAGGCAGCAGTGCTCAGGGGTGGCGTAACTGCGGAAGCTGGCATTGCAGACGCTGCTGCGTTGTTGGCCCCATATTCACGGAAACTGTCCTCCGTATTGTTGGCCTCGATGAGCGCCTGTATGTGCTGCACATCAAGATCTAGGCCATGGCTGCCACTGGTCACCGTCGCCAGTGTATCCAGAGTGGAGCTCGCCTGGCTGCTGCCATCCAAATTTATAGCATGTGTGGGACTCTGATAATCGTTGGACTGATTTGGTGGCGACAATGGCAGTGAGTTGTCCGCGAGTTCACCTGCAGAAAGCAACACAAAAATAATATAACAATTGTTTCTAATTTTTAAAGAGGCTGCACTTACCCCCAAGCAGCATCTCCTGTAGCAGCGAATCGATGTGTGCCACCCCAAAGATTTTGGCAAACTGTATTTGTTCGATCATCTGCCAGGTGATTGACTGCAGCACAGGCAAAATGAGTAGAATCTCGCCAAATCGGCCACGTGACTCATACTGCCGATCCGATATGTAATCCTCCAGATTGTTGAGTATTTGATGGCGCAATGATTTGATGCGATGCGGCTCATTGAGACCCTTGGCATCTGGAGTGAAAAGAGACGCAAGCTATTTTTATTGTATGCATAAAGATATAAAATTATATAAATATGATTATTTTAAAATTAAAGCGAAAAATCGAAAGTTTTTCTTGTTGGTTTTTAGAAATATACTTTCTGAATAATAAGGTGAGTTTCTATAAATCAGGGATCGCACTCAGTTTAACTCACTGGGATCAAAGAAGACCAGCGCCTTGATGCAGGCAAATTCGGTCTCATCAATGCCAACATCCTTCATGACTACCACCAACTCATCAATGATGCGCGCTCCAATGCGTGATATATCCAAATTGGGCGATACGTGTGGATCTGTTGTAAATGATAGTTAGCATTAAAATTAGTAGGAACAATTAATGCTGGTGAATAGATTGCGTTTACCTGGACAATGCCTGGTGATGACACAATTATTGCTAAGCAGCAGCACATCCTTCAGTTGCATGGAACGCCGTGACAGGCCTAGTAGCAGATGCTCGCCGGCATGGGCGCGCAGCAGGGCGACCTGATCGTCTAGCTGGAGTTCATTGAAGGCTGGTATTTGTTTGGCCCATTCGACTAGGGTGAGCAACTGCTGTTTCATTGACTCGCAGACATCGTTGATGCTGGCGAACTGCTTTGTGGAGAGATCCTCGTGGATGTTCGGCTCCATGGCGGCCCCGGCTTTCGACTGTCTCGATTCATTCTCAGCCTTGACGAGCGATACCACAGACAGACCATTGCCGGGATCGGGATCATCGTTGGAGGTGCGACGGCAGCTGATGCGATCACGTTCATTCTGCACCGCCTCCTTCTTCATGCCCGCCTTGAAGCACTTGCGCAGCCGACAGTAGCGACACTGATTCCTCTTGTCCTTGTCAACCACGCAGTTGCGCGAAAATCTGTTGAAACATTGACAATTATTGCTTATTGTTTGTTGACCTCTTTTTTCTTATTTTAAATATTTCTTTCCCTGGCTACAAGATTTATTTCTATTATATTTTTTAATATTGCAAAATATTTCGATACTCGTTTGGTGAGCTTAAAACTTAAACTATCATGAGATGTGTTTTCGTTTTTTCAAATATTTAAGACACAAATTACACCTATGCAAAAACAAATGTCGAAGCATATCAAATCTTGACAATTATTTTTTTATGTTTTGCAAACCACTTTTTTATCTTAGTTTGCTTTAGGTCAAGAGTTTTCTTATTTTTTTAATGATTTTTTTAACTTCAATATATTTTTAATATTTAATGGTACGCAACGTTCTGAAGAACGAGTTTCGATTCTTTATATATATTATTGATTTGCATCACTAGACTATTTGAAATAACCAATAAGTAGATTTTTAATATTGCTTACATTTCAATTGAAAATAATCGGATTTTATAAAATAAGTAATTAATTGTGTAAATTCAACTTCGACGTTTCTTCTATTCTATTTGACACATTTTAATTTATATATGTATGAATAAGAATAATTGGTTTCTGCACAATACATAATAGTTCAAATTATATTTGTTCTTTAGCTATATCTGTCTAAATTCTCTCTGTGGTCTGATCCCACTCACCGGCAGGTGTATTGATGATTTTTTCGTACGCTGCGCCTGAAGAATCCTTTGCAGCCATCACAGCTGGAAGCGCCATAATGTTTGCCCGTCGCCCGATCTCCACAAATTGCGCAAACTGTGGGCGATTGTTGTTGCTGCTGCTGCTGCTGTTGTAGTTGCTGCTGCTGTTGTTGTTGTTGTTGTTGTTGCTGCTGCTGCTGTTGTTGTTGGTTATTACTGCCACTGCTGCCCAGGTGGTTGATGTTTGGTGAGAACATGTTGTTATTGTTATTGTTGTTGTTGCTGGCATTGCTGTTGCCATTGCATATCGTAAAATTCTCGCTGCTCTGGTTACTGCTGTTGCTGAGGCCAAGGTTGACGCCATTGGGACTCAGGGCATGGTCAATGGGCGAGCCAGCGGGATGACCCACCGGCAGCGCCTCCGCCTGCATTATTGGACTTTCAGCAGATTCTGTGTGAATGATAAAAAAAATTGATCAATTAATTTACTTGATTTGGAGTATATAATATTAACGCATTATAATAGTTGAATTAGGTCCCATAAAAATATATATATTCTTGCTCAGCATTAATAGAAAAATCCGTCTGTTCAAATTTTATCTCGCTTCTATGAGCAGAACTGCCTCAGTTTTAAAGCTATCTTGGTGAAACTTAGTATACATATTTTTCTTACATATCTAATCAAAGTGTGTTGTTATTAATATTAATAAGTTCAGCAGCAGAAGTATTTGAAACGCCGGCCGACAAGAATGTCGACAATTAGAATTACAATAAAGCTGGTTTTTTAATGAACTGCATAACTTATAAAACTTTATCGATTTACTTCACAAATCACATTTTTTAGTGTGTATTTAGCATTATTTTGTGTTTAATCTAAAATACAGTGGACGACGGTGACCCAATGAATATGAAAGTTGATCAATTTTGAATACTGCCACAAATACATGTTTAGCAACTTAAAATCCATTGCTTTAAAATGCAATAAATATGCGAATTTTATTTAAGTTTGAAAGCAGGCAACAGTTATATTTGTGTATGGAAGTATGTAATAAAAAAATACATATACATATACATGCATTCATGTATTTATGTAACTGAGATTTTATATTTTAAATGACATAAATTAAAACAAGGCGAATACACAAACACCCACACGCACACATACACACACTCACACACACACATATACACACAAATAGGCACACACCATCATCACTTGAGAGTGAATTGCTTGCAATGCTATCCCGTTGTCGCCGTCGCCTGACCATTGCCTCCTCCTCCTCCTGTTGCCGATCGTTAACACTCTCACAAACAGCAACAGCAGCAGATGCAACAGAAGCAGCAGCGCGCCCAGCGCCTTTGCTGGCAGCAGCACGCAAAAGAACGCTGTCAACGGCACGACAAGTAGGAATTTTAACTCTAGCGGACTTGCGCACCATTTTAGTGTTTCTGATTAATAAAAAACACGAACCGTCGACGGGGACGACGACGACAAACTATACACTGAGCCCGCGCTGTAACTGAGGCCAGCAGCAGTGCATACGGCAAGCTATTGCTAATACTTTTGGCGTCGCTCTGCCCCACATACATATGCTCACACACTCATATACACATATACATATGCATATACATCGTACGTTGTCGCGGCTTTCGCTCCGCGTGTCTGTTCATGTGTGTCTTCGTTATATTCGTTAATCAACGCTTTAATATGCTATGTGAGTGTGTGTGTTTGCATATGTGTACATGCATATTTTTCTGTTGCTCGAATGCGCTCTCTCAAAACCAGACTTGGAGCACTCATAAATGCAAACATACGTACATGTGTACGTGTAAAGACAGAGACTGCTCACACTCGCACACACACACAGGTATACGAATTTATTTTGAAGAAAACGTAAGCAAAAGCAAACGAGAAGGCAAGCATAAAAACAAATAAATAAATAAATATAAAAAAGCCGGCATTATATTGTGTGTTTCTGTGTATGTGTATATGTGCTAAGGCGAAAGATAGACATAGTCAGATGAATTATCAAACAAAGAAAAGCTGCTTTAATAAACACTAGAAGAAAAAAAGCAAATAACTTGGGAACGACGTTGATTCCAGATCGTATATCAATTTGATTAGTACTTGAAAAAAATTAAACTTTCGTTTTTACATAGTTTATTACAATACTGCTGAGCTATTAAAACTTTTTAAAAAAAAATTAACAAAATTTATTATTTTAAATAATTTTGAAAACGAATTTTGAAATTATTTTTTTTAATCCTATTTTGAATGACCTTGACGAACACATTAAATTCAAATTTATTCGTGCAAGAGACAACTTTTGCATAAAAAGCAAAAAAATTTAAAAATAATATATTATAGCAATATAATATAAAATTAATGTTATAATTACTTATATCGCATGCAGGTGTGAAGTATTTTTGTTTTCCTATCATCATAATGTCTCACAACTATTTGAAGATATATTCAATAATTGTATAACAAATTAGCAGCTAATTTTATAATTTACATCTGGTAACGAACTAGTTAATAGGTTAAATAATTCACAGGCATTAATAACATCATTCGACAGACACCTTCAATTAACACCTTGTTTTTTTTTTTTAATTTTCCACTGAAGTCCTCTCATGTTTATTATTTAAATGTGCCATATAATAATGTGTTGGTAAAAACACACTGATAGCAGAAAACTTAAATAAATATTTCTCCATATTAATAATTAATCTGCATCACAACCATCCTTTGATGGTTAGGCGTGTCAAAATATAAAAAACGTATCTTGTTTATTTATATTTATCCAAAATAAAAAGAAAGAGAAAACATATATTCTATTATAGCGCATGGTGCTATAAATAATACGAGCTGTGCCATAAACTCAGTTGCTTAGTTTGTTTGTCGTCGCTTTATGCGTTGCTGCCAATTCTAGCTAGGAAAGCAATGGAAGAGCGTAAATATATGCAGCGTCATCGTTAGGTTTCATTTTGTTTGTTAATATGCCCCGTCACCGTTAGTTTTGCAAAATGAGAACTTGTTGGCTGTTTTCTTCTCAGCTTGCCATTGGGCTTATCGATTCGTGGTCTCAGATTAAAAGCATGCACCACTCGTCGATTCGATTTTCCTGTTATATTTGGAATTAAATACCATGTTTTGTATTTTTTTTTGTCAAATATTTTATAGCTAATGCATAAAAAATTCGTTGGAGTCAATGATAACTGCAGTGTGATTTATGATATTGTTCTTTGCTTATCGTTGGCGTTAGTTAGCCTTGTTGAATGATAATAACTTTATTTTTGTCCACCAGTTTGTCCAGTAAATAAAACTGACGTAATTATAGATATGCAAAGCTCTATTACATTCATATCATTACTTATTCATGCGTACAAGTCGAGCCCCCGAAATACGCTAAATATTTATACATATATGTATTAAACATAATGTATAAATATATGTAAGCATACACAAGTTTGTATGTATTTTGTATTGGATTTATTAATATACACAAAATATTGTGGTTTCGTATTTATATACATAAGCATTGTATTTTTACCTAAGTGGTTAACTACAATGTGTTAAACAATTTTATTTCCACATTAACTACAATTATTGTTAAGCACTTGCTTAATTTTGTTTTGTAGACAGCAATGAAAATAAAAGTTATAAACTATGCTTTTTTATAGCCCGCAATCTGCCTTATATTAACCCTTCGTAACCCCCACATAACTTCCAGCCAACAATTATAAACTGTTATCACCTCAACGGCTGTTATAACTTGCCTAATGTCGCCACTGATAACTAAGAGCAAAAGCGAGAGTGAAGGAGTGAAGCAAAATTCTAGATTTCGAAACTAATAGCTTGTAATACTGTGGCACAGAAATACACAGGCTTGATAAATACGCACTTTGAATTGACTCTGTATGAATCGTCTCGTCAACGATAATACAAACTTAATAAGTGAGTCAACAGTGCGATTTATAAAAAAAAATATAAAAAGGTGCTTAAGTAAACTCAGCACGATAAAAAAATACCCTTAAGCCCCCACATACATTCATAGTTGTATTATATAGGAGATAAAAAAATTTACTGGCTTTGCAGGTAATCGTGTAATTTTTTTAGAAATTAATTTTAATATATTGATCAAAAAGATTCTTTTCACATTTGTTGTATGCAAATAACACGATGCAATGCGAGTTGAAGTATAATCGATATATATATATATCAATATAAAATAAAATATATATAAATAATAAAATATATATCTCGCTTCAATTCTCCTCTACATGTTTTCTGGTTCGGGTTCTTTAAATAAGTGATCCTTTCGCATCACTAAAATAGTGATATGTAAAAGACAAGTTTAAGATTTATAAGAAAATTCTCCATCACATTTTAATTATAATTCAATATTTAAAAAAAAAATTAGACCTAAATGCAAATTGAATACATTGAGTAAATAATTAAGTCACCAACTTTTCCGGAGTATTGCCGCATTTATATTTAAGTAAAATCAATGGAATTTACATGTTTGTCAACGTTATTTACAGTCAATTTATTTATCTTAATGGATGGAGTTAAACCTGCACCTGATGGGTTTTTTTATTTGCGTTAAAATTATATATTGCTGATGAAAGGCAAATATCGGCCTATCAAAGATAGAGCAATATATCAATATTAAAAATTCGCATAATGAATTTGTGAAATTGTTAAGCCAACTTATGAAACCAAAAAAATGTAAAATTTCACAGACACTAACTCAAATATTTGATCGTTTAGCGAGTGGCTAAGAAATGCAAATACCCGTAAATTCACGTGTGTATTTTTTTTTTAAATATTCTTAGCCCTTGAAAAATTTGTAAAAAGTTGGTTTGAAAGGTGTCCACTTACGATAGGTAAAGACCTGAGTTTAGGGAATCTTATCGAGCTATCATGACTATAGCATTCTTAGTTTAATATATTTTTTTTTATAACAATTATCATTATCTTTATGACTAATAATTGAGCGCATTTTGTCTATAATTAAAATACTAAAAACGTCTCAATTAAGTTGTTAATAAAAAAAAAAGTTAATACATTCAGCTCAATACTCTGTAGCAATCATATATAATTTCTTGATATTCTTGTTATTGTTGTTATTGTTAATAACTTGTCTAACGA